>CAKNYM010043486.1:62986-89069 GCA_932195095.1 Andricus curvator
TATATATATATATATAAGCGTAAGCGTGACACTACCCGATTCGGGTAGTGTTTCTAAGGTGGATAGTTTCTTGTAGTAAATAACTGCAAGTGTGGGCTCACCACACCCACGGCCGCCAACAGCAACGCAGTAGTATCAGACGGTCACCCATCCAAGTACTAACCGCGCCCAACACTGCTTAACTTCAGTGATCTAACGGGAACTGGTGTTTCCAGCGTGGTATGGCCGTTGCCATAATATATAATATATAATTATATAATAATTTGAAGTAATTTTACAATGTCTAGAATATTGCTGCAATCAAGAGAGCTTCTGCAGTTTTAAAACAAAGTTTCAATTAATGAAAAAGGTAATTCGCGAAAATTCAAATTTAAAATCATTGGAATAAATAACGATTTCGTATATTATATAATAGGTCGTGTCTAAATCCGCCAAAGCTATATGAGCGTTAAACAAATATTTTCATGGTTACTTTGGTTCATTTTCTTTGTACCAAGGATTTGATTACTTCAATGGAATAAATATTGGTTACAAGCAAAAAATTATGCCTTGACCGAAATCAATTCTTTGGTGATATTTCTTTAATAAAAAGAACTATTTCTTCTCAACAAATGTGAAAATTATTAAGTCAATTAAATGATTTCTTGGAAGCTAAGAAATTATTTTCTTCGAATCTGTTTTTCACACCCTAAGGAATATTTTACCATTTCGATTAAATCGATTCTTTGAAGTGATAAATACGTATTTCAATTAAGTAATTCATCCATGTGTGGATTAAGCAATTTAGGTTTCTTTGACTGAAAGAAATATTTTTTTGCAACACCCATCTAGAAATTGAGGATTTTCATGCCTCTAAATGCAAAGTGCCTCAATCCAGCAGACAAGGCAAAAATAATAATGGCGCATGCGCGTTTTGAAACACATCTATTTTGCTAATCGACGCAATGGACGCATCGAAAGAAATCGGGTTTTGAATCAAAAATCTGCAGTTAATTAATTCAAACAAATATTTGTTGAAACAAAGGAAATACTTTTTTTAAATAAATAAATTAGCACTTCGTTAAAAGAAGTATTTTTTCAAGTTAAAATTTGGCGTATTTGTTTCAATTATACATTTATTTCAGTGCAAACAGCATCTGTTTGAATGAAATGTTCATGAAATTTGTTGGAAAAAATGTTTTTTCGACAATGAATTTCTGATTTGCAATCAGAGCACATTATCTCACAATTCAAATTAATTCTGTAGGTTATAAGTTATCTACAAATTTTCACCGTAGTTATACAATAAAAATATGTGATGATCTAGGTGTGTTCCTGATAATACTATGCTTTCTCTGTTCTCAGCATTAGCATCGACTGTGCGTGAAAAATGTTCACAATTTTTGTTTAAACAGGAAAATTTTTTTAAAAATTACTATTAAAATAATGTTAAATTATTATTAGAATTAACTTATAAAAAATTCTACATTTCAACTTTTGTATTATTTTATCAACTTCTTTACATGCTTATTCTGACCAATATATCGCATCTTCGGATCACAGTAATATTTCCTTATATTAAAAACCCATTGCTTTGTTACCAAGAAATATGTAGTAAAATTTAGGGTACGCTCCTTTGAACCAAGGAATCACATCTTCCAATTAAGAACTTTTACTGCTGTCGATGGACTTCAATTTGTTTGAAGGATATATTTTCCTGATTAAAAATCGCATTGGACTATATCAACCACCTAATTTTTAAGCACAAACCTCTTACTTATAATACCTTATTACTTACTTATAATAACAACGTTTTTTCGCTCAGTTCATATTTCGCTGAGTGAAATAAATGTATATTTGCAACAATAATTTCATACTTTTGGTTTAGATGCATATAAAATATTTTCAGTGTGCCTAGACTCAGCATGAAAAATAGATACAGAAATAGAACAGAAATTAGTAAATAAATTTTGTTATAATAATTATTCTAATTAAAGTTTTGTTTATTTTTTCCAAGTTTAACTCACAAAAAACATTGAATTAAAATAAACAGCGTTTATTTTTCTACACGCGTTTCTGCTTATATGGAGGAATTTTAGAAACCTTATTTTTATTTTAATATGAATGTATGAAAATAGTAAACTATTTTATAATTCAGGAATTTTTTTAAATGTATGGAAAATTGATAAATTACCAACAAAATTATAAAATTTTTGGAATTTTGGAAAAAGGAGATTCAGAATAACCAACAATTTTCAGAAATTTTCGCTATTTTATGGTAGATTATGGCAATTTTTGGTAACTTATGGCTTCAAAATGGTTCAATCTGTCAAACAATCTGTCAACGCGAACAACTAATTGTTTGAAGATCACTTTTTGTAAGACCGAATTGTGAACTCATAGTTACATCTTTTTTATTATTCACCTCAGACGTCACACTATTGCTCCTCAGGGACAAAAAGTAAATTTTTTCTCCCTCTAACGTCACTATGATTGAAAAGCACAATTTTAACCCCGCTTCACAGGCATCATGCATGTTTTATAAAAATTATTACTGTATTATGTATGGAAAGTTAAGGCAAAGTGTAGTTGGATATAGAGGGATAGATGATAGGAAGGGGGTTCCGTTGTCTATCGTTCATCAAAAAGATAAAATCCTAACTGATTTTCACATACCTCACTCAAAAATGTCACATGCAGTGTCTTGAGGAACTAAGCAACTAAGCCTAAGGAACCCACAGAGTAAATGGAATAAAGCTCTGTTTAATATGTAGGTTAAAACGTAATATTAGATTTTCAAGGGTCCTCGTAGACTGCGGGATGCCAAGCTCGACAGAGATGTCTTGAGATATGAACCGCAGCAGCCGTTCGCCACCATATTCAGTTTCACCCGCTTGCTTGTTCTCGCTTCAGAAGCCTCTGCTTTGCGCTACCGCTCAATGAGGCCCTCTCGAAAAACGCCTTCAACCGCCTGTTTACAATAGGCAGATACCCCACGGTCACGTAGATCTGGGTCGTCGATTTTAATCGGCTTCAGGGTCGACCATTCGGCAATCTTCCTGACTTGACAAACGAAATTTGCTTTCAGCTTGCGTGTTCTGAAGAAAATCATTTCTTCCCCCAACTCCTCACAAAACGGTGCGTTCGATACTATTGAAAACTCTTTCAGAATTATTATGACTTGACACGAAACTGTCTTTTATGAATGTCGACCTTAATTTTGTATATCTCACTGCTTTCTTCATTTGTCACTGCCTGTTACCGGAGATGAAATCGATGATGTATGTCAACAAAAATAATTTTTTAAAGTGGATATTTCAACCCCAAAAGATCTCCTTAATTTAATATATTAACAATACTTATACGAGAGGTACCCTTATTATGTGTCACTCCCCTTTATTCTGTCACCGGAGATGAAACCGGTGATTTATATGTTCTACACAATAGTTTTTTGAAAAGATTTTAATGTCCTGACTTCATTAAATAGATAGAAGAAAAGATTTGTATTTAACGCAGCTGCCTTAAAAGATGAGTAGTATGAGTACTTACGGTCAGTATAGCCAAAAAGTTAAAAAATTGGACGCCCTAATAATGAAAGTGAGACATCATCTCCGTTTTGCAACATTCTTTTAACCTTTTCCCATTTTTCAATAATAAGTTTTTACCTAACGAAGAACACGGGAAAAATTCCTGCTACATTTAATATGATAAATAATTATTCTTTCTTCTATAAAAATAAAATCAAAAGTCAGAACCTCGATATTATAATCCTACAATTAACCATATTAGCTTTTCACCGTCACGGCGAGCTTCTTTCAGAATTAGAATTTAACCATTTTTGTGAACTTTGAAATCACAGTGAATAAAAATCACCATTTTCCAGCTTAGTCGAAAGAATAATTTGAATTTCGTACATATATCATCAATTATTTTTATGAGGAAAAAATTATTCAAAAATAATATGTCAAGAAAAATATTTATTTTGCATTTGTTTCTATTTCGCAAACTCATATAACTACTCCTGAGTAAGTTGAACATTTCCATTTTAATTATAATTTTAAATAAAATAAAAGAAGCAACGGTTTTTATGATATTTTTCGTGGAAGATATTCGGTATATTTCCTATTGAATTTTCATTCGGAATTTATGGAAATTTTCAGTTATAAATTACGAAAATTTCCAAACAGATTCCATCTGATTACGTAAGAAATCAGAGAGGATTTAACAAAAATATATTCTTATTAAAATTCACAATTCACCAAAAAATCAGCGGAGATTCTGTAGAAATTCCATAGTAAAATCGCTGAAATGAATTTTTCAAAAATTTCATGCAGAACTCAACAGAATGATGTATATTTATAAATACAACGTTTGTAATTTTAATTAATGGGCAGATCACAAAATTCCTAGATATAAATGTTATATATCATAATTATATTCTAGACTTTTCATGGATAAATTTAATTTTGATTAATTCTGATAAAATTGCCTCAATGATCGGTTTAAAAAAAAATGAAACTCAAGCAAATAAAATATTATAAAAACTTTCTTTATGCGTAATATAAATTTTACACGGCATTTTTAACAGAATAAAAAACTGCGAATTAAATTCTTACTCACAAAACTTAAATCTTTGTAGTGCGCAACACACAAATTTGATTTTTCAAACAGATTTATGTAATCAAAATCAATTTGGAAGTTTTATAAGAATTTACGACTGCTTTTCTTAGAAATAAATATTTTATTTATTTATTCATACTTTCCCCCTCTTACGCGTGTCAGAGTCTTTACAAAACCATTACATTTTGCATACATCCCATGCTTATACGATCATTCTACCTCATCATCCTATAATACATTACACACTAATATATATTCACAACAATAAAAATACATTATAATAAAATACAACAAAGTTGAAACTGTAACATTTTTTCTCAAAATATGTGGAAAAAACCTGGACAATTTTTAAAAAGTTTCTCACAAGTAATATCAAAAATTTGCAGTTTATAGTATATTTATACCATTTTTTTTTATAATTAGAAATAGCACAAAAATCACCAAAATTTCTTCTAAAAACTACAAGTTTTTTACGAGGCGGATAGTCTTACAAAATGTTACAAGCAATTACAAATTTGTGCAATAAGTTATAATTATCACACTGTTATACTTTATTCTAATTTAGGGGAAACTATGCAAACGTAGAATGTATCAGAATTTGCAAAAAGAAATTCTCAGAGCTTTTGATGACAAGATTTGGAATAATATTCAGCATAACTGGAAGAAATTTTTTCGAGATATAATGAATAACAAGTGTCTATCTAAGATAAAAAAGAACAGATTTTCGAAATCAAAATAAAATGTTTTCTTGGCAGCTTTCTCTTTTGTAATCAAAGTTTGGAACTTCCTGTCAGTTTGTTGTTAGGTTTTGTGAAAATTGCATCTTACCAATCTTTTGCTTCCTCCGGGATTCCCGGGTATTATTCTCTATTAAAAGCTGTGAAAAAGATATTTCGAGATTGTTACTTAAAAACATTTAAATCGATGAAATGATGGATTTTAATAATTGTTTTCAAACGAGAACATTGGAACGATTAGCCAAGCTATAACGTAGGGTAATTTTTTTGTTGAATAATTTTCTATAAGATATATAAAACAATTTGAAATTTTATTCACCTACTTTTGCATAGTTTCCCCTACTGTATTTCATTGTAACCCAGGCGAAAAATGTATACATAATAGTGGGAAATATTACATATAATTTCAATTTATTTTATATATATTTTTTTACAAAACAAATAAAAATTATAAATAATTTTTTCCACTATGTATAAACTACATATAATTTATCCGCTTGGGAAAATGCATTTCCACCAGGATATTATTCGAAGGAACTAGATTCTTGCTTAAAATATCAGAACGAAATTCTTGTCCATAAGCTTACTTGTGGTAACATTCAAAACTCTATGATATAATAAAATAGTATTTAAAATGCAAACCGAAACTTTATGGAGGAAGTAGAGGAAAGTAAGTAATTCGAGTACATATTTCAATCTATCAAATAAATTCGAGAATGAAAAAAAAAAGTTTTTCTTTGCTCATAACATTAGTAAATATATTTGAGTGTCCTCGTGAAAAGAGCCCTTATGGCCGAGTCTAGTTTAGGAGCTATTCGCGTTTTTCTAAGTCAGGGTCAAAGTTATCATTTTCATGTTTAAGAGAGGGAGGACACTAGGATCTATATTCAACCTATTGGCAATATAATTATTTTCCGAAATCAATCAAAAGTGGGTATATTTTATGTTTGTAAAAAAAGTATAACACGCGCTTAAGACACTCGTCAACTTTAGATGTGTTTTTCTCGTTTTGGCTTGAAAAACCAAAACTTCATCCGGCTATATGATCCTTTATGTGTAACTATATACCGAACATGAGGGCCCTTTTCATATAGAAGTATAGATATCATCAAGAAGAATAAATGCATAAAAAGCATCGATTCAGTATATTTTCGACAATTTATATCTATATGAAACAAGAACACGACAGTGACCTCTTTCTGGAGACTTGATCACATATTCTTGATGAGAATTAACTTTTTTTCCGAAAGCCCTGAAAATAATTATTTCTCTTTGTCAAATCACCCTAAGAAACACTAAACTACTTTCCTTTCATTTACCCCTCATTAAGAGTAAGCTCATAAAACTTATCTATCAGTTTTGTCCCCAATCACTATCTGTGAGTGCTAACATTGCGATCGAAGACTGCATTATCAGTAACGTCTCAT
This sequence comes from Andricus curvator, assembly GCA_932195095.1. NCBI lineage: Eukaryota > Metazoa > Arthropoda > Insecta > Hymenoptera > Cynipidae > Andricus > Andricus curvator. The sequence continues at coordinate 69,750 of CAKNYM010043486.1, forward strand.
CTGACATAAGGAAGAAGAAGTTATAAGGGGAACGCGCAGATAAATTTTCCTTCTACGGAATATCTTTCTTTATCGATAGTACGAGTAGACGTTCAACAATGAAAAGAATACCGTAGTGATTCAACATCTGTCGAAAGTCATTTGATTTTAAAGTATAAAAGTTTTTACTATTATCTATTATCTATTAAACTTGCACAATGAAAATCGGTCAGTCAATATTCTATAGTAGAAAATAATTGTCCAATTAATACCCTTTCAAAGACATTTCAAGTCGTTCAAGTCGAAAGTTTAACGATTATCTATTTCCTGACCTAACCACTATTTCGCACTATTGCTTACGTAAGCCAAGCTAAAAAGTTCTGAAGAATGGTGTCTTAAAATTTGGTGATAAATGACGTGTCTCTTTGCGGAAGAAGATAGTTATTTTATTTGACAGAGCTTCGTAGACGAGTTAGCAAAACTTACTGATAGTCTGTTTACAGTCGAGGAGAATGATATTAATCAAAGCGAATATTGAAAAAAAAATTATAGTCACAATAAAGAAAGTTTTTGATATGTAATTTATTGTGAATTCACTTTTCTATACTGAATAAGTATTATTATAGACTTGTGCATTTATGCTAGCGACATTGTTTCATATTTTCCTAGTCAAGAATAAATTCATTTTTGACAAAGATTCACGTAAAGGTTCAACGCGAGAAATAATCAATTCTTCTATTCTTTTTAGAAATAAATGTAAACAGAATCGAGGTTAACCGGTACGAACTCTGGGAACTTGCATTTATATTAATAAATGCTTGTCGGGAAGCATTTGATTCTTCATTTCTGTAAATAAACAGGTACTTTACATATATATGTATTGACTTTTTTACTTAATAAATAAATAAGTGATTTTTCGCGTCAAATACGAATCTAACCTACATTTTTCGTTTACATGTCAGGTTTTTGAGATTTTTAAGGTCAGATTTTGGCTGAACGAAAGCTTCGTTTGCCCGTTAACAGAATTCGTTTGCTTCCTGGCGCCACCACACATAATCTGACGCGAAGCTTGCCACTTAGTCACGAGTTTAATTCTATATTCGCTAATTAACAAATTAGGAAGAAATATCCTATCAATATATGTTATTTCAAGTAAAATTTTAAGGATAAGGTGTGTGTGCTGCAAGAAGATCTAAAAACGTACTACGAAATCTTGAATTGTAAAGGGTTCAACTGATCGTGAAAATATAACCCCAAATTATATTAATTTAAATAATATTTTTTCTGATCGGGCCCTGGAAAAACCTTAGAACACTTGATTTGTAGTGTGAATTTATATTTCCTTCAATTTTACATTTTTTTTCTAAATTACACTAGCATAACTGTTATTGATAACGAATCATTTGACGCTGCCAAGTTCTACATTGTATTATGACAGCCATTCCAGCATAGCTGGACCATGCAAACTCTGATATGAAATATTTAGCCGCACAAGTCTATAAACTTAGGCATACGATTTAGGATACTTAGGTAATAAAGTTTTTTTATCTATAAAAAATAAGTAACCATAATTGTATTACTAAAATAGCAAATCAGTATGGCTGTAGCTGAGCGAGCAATACAGTATGGTTGGAATAACCAGAATTATGTGTGTTCATATAGAAGATAACAATGATAAAATGTGATTCGAGAAATACGATCATTAGTAACAGCTTTACGATTAGTTGATATCGAGTGTCTTCTCGTTAGAAATCAATAACGATGTGATCATTGACATTATTTCTATTATACAATGTGAAGTCGAACTTCGAAACAAGGATATAATAAAACGCAACGCTGAAAACAAACGTAACATTCCGCGGCAACTATTTTTATGCCACTAAACAAAAAACACTATAACACGCTCTAATAACCCTGTGAGAAGGAGACCATTTGAATGGATATGATGGCATTCAAAAAATTGCTCACCCTTATACTGTCTTTAATTCCAGATGCTATTAATTTAATACATTGAATGTCATTTAATGCTTTTTATTGATCCTGTCAACGACGCCAAATTTCTTCAAGTATTTGAAGAAATTATTCTGACATAAAATGTTTATGAGTGCGAATCTATATTGTGCTGGGACTCTTTTCTGTGGGATTTTATTTTGTTTGTTCCATATTTTGCTTAATTATCAGCATTAGCATAAAAATGGGCTTAAAACCAAATATTTTATGATGGCTTTCATTAAACGTATGTCACGAGAAAATTAATCCCCACTACAATAAAGATCAATCTCAGTAAGCCTTTTTCAGTACAGAATTATTTCTTCAGTAAATACAGAACATCACTATAAAGAAAAATATAATTATTAAATTAATGAAATCAGAACGAAAGAAGGGGTTTTGGGGGTGAGTGGAGCGGAGTGGCGAATGTAAAGGCTAGAGAGGTTAATAATGAAAGATTGATGCTGGCACTTTCAACCAATCAGCTAGCTAGCATAATTTCAATTGGTATTGTTCGGCATTCAGCTGCTCATTTCAAAAACATAATTTAAGCGTATTGAAACGTTTCAATGCCTCCCAATGCTCTCCTTCTTACAGGGAAATTACCTGCATGGACGCAGGAGCTCGAGCCAAACGTGGCGCAATGGTTCCTCTAAACCGAATGGGATTCCTCTCCTAAGAGTCACCGATTTTCCTTATTACGCGAAAATTCACCTACCCATGAGATGATAGAATTTAGCTGCAAGTATCCTAAATTATAGACATAATATTTCACCACCATACAAATTCCAAATCATTCAAGCAAATTCACAAAAAAAATTAAGTAAATTTGAGTGAATTCGAGACAATTCAAGCAAGTTAAAGTAGACTTAAAAGAAATCAAGACGATTCGTTACAATTTTAGCAAAATCAACAATATTTGAGTACAGTGATTCTCCTTGAATAATTACACAGCCACACAAAAAAAAATCTTTTTTCGGGTCTGGAGGTCAAACCATGCTTACTATATCTTTTTGGGGACGTTGAATCCGAAACCGAGGTCCAAAAAACCACAGCACGTCAGGGTTCTGACATAACCTCAAAACACCTCATAAAAACCTTTTTCCGGGTCTGGAGGTGATACCTTGTTTACTATATGTTTTTGGGGTCGCTGAATCCGAATCCGAGGTCCGGAACATATAGTAAACATGCCCTGACCCCCGGACTCGGAAAAAAGTGCTGGGATTTTTTGGACCTCGGATTTGGATTCAGCGACCCCAAAAACATTCAGTAAACATGGTCTGACCTTCAGACCCGGAAAAAGATTTTTTATTAGGTTTTTTGAGGTTATTTCAGAACCCTGACGTGCTGGGGTTTTTGGACCTCGGATTCGGATTCAGCGACCCCAAAACATATAGTAAACATCGTCTGACCTCCAGACCAGGAAAAAGATTTTTTATAAGGGTTTTCGAGGTTATGTCAGAACCCTGACGTACTGGAGTTTTTCGGACCTCGGATTCGGATTCAGCGACCCCAAAAACATATAGTAAACATCGTCTGACCTCCAGACCAGGAAAAATATTTTTTGTTGTGTGACTGTGTTATGAACTGTCATATTGCCAACTTTACAGAAAAAGATGGTTTCTCCGCCATGTATCTTACAATCGGTCAGTGTTGGACCTACACACATTTTTTTCAATTTCTTCTGCATTGAAAAATGTAGAAAAAAACGCTTTATATAAAAACCTTATTTATTCGTCCTTTTGTACAGTGTGTTTTCCATTATCTTCAAAACTGTTTAAACTGTCGCAAAAGGAAGGCTGTAGCTGGACTCAGCATTAAAAACACATCTATATCATTTTCTCATGTTTTGTTAAACAAATTGATGACTAATAATTCCAAAAACCTACTGACATGTAGACCAAAAATGGTCGTCGAATTCGCATTCAGTATGAATAACGACTTCGAAAATGGCACATCCCATTTCATGAATACATATAGGTCAGATTTTGTTGAACAATGATATAAATTATCTGATGTTTTCTTTCTAGGTGTATTTGACTTTTGACATCCATTAAAAAAAAACACCATTTTTTCTTTAAAATTCTATTGTTTTTCATCTAATCCCGATATTTTAGTTTCCTTTTCGGATTCTGGTGAGTTTTATCGTCCGTTTGTTTGTAAATATAAAAATTCGATTTTCAGAAAAAAACCTGACTTATATTTTCTGCTAAATTTTTGTTAATTTGGCCTTCTATAAGGAAGATATTCTGTGAGTTTTATCCGAGCTAAACCATTCTTGTGGCCACGGGAATTTTCTTTCATAAAATCGAATTTTCGCGTTTTTCTGAGAATCAAAGAAAGATACAAAAAAATTAAGATAAATGTTGTTATAACTAGAAAATCTAAATCATTTTCTAAGCCAGGAGAATTTTTTCTTTCAAAATATATGTAATCTTCGCATTTTTCTCGTAAACGATGCAAGATACCGGAAAACAGCAAGAGAAATTTTTTGTAGAACTTTTCTATATGTGCAAACTTTTATCTTAAAATTTGTTGGAGCTTTCGTTGTTTTCGAGAAAAATGTAGAAATGCGATTGGATGGTAAATATCTCCTGGCTACAAAAACGGTTTAGTCAGTATAAAGTTTACAGAATGTTTTCCTTACAGAAGGCCAAATTGAAAAAAATTGCAAAATACAAGTTTAGGTCTTTTGTAAAAATCGACTTTTTATATTTACAAACAGGATGTAAATCTCGTCAGAATTCGAAAAGAAAATTGAAATATCTGGATTACATCAAAATCTATATAATTTAAAAGAAAAACTATGTGTAGTTTTAAAAATCAGGCGTCAAAATTCAAATACACCTCACTTCCTCGAAATTTTTTTGTCTGAAATCAGCAAATACGTGTCGCTTCATTTCCTCTAAAAACTCACCGATTTTTGTCGCTGAGAGATTCTGCCACTTGAAGTGTAAAATCTGCCGGATTTTGAATGGATTCGATCCATGATTTTATAAACAATAACAAATATTTTATGAACATTGATCTTAAGTATAAGATTGAGTTTAATCCAGTGAAACTTTCTTTATAATTACAGGTCGAATGGATTTTCTTTTTATTAAAAAAATAATCTCCTTTATAAAAAGGATATTTTAACTTGTCTATCACTGGATTCGAAAGTAATAAAGCAACAATACAAAGAAGAAAAAAGGGCAGGTGGATTAAAAAAAGAAAAGAAGTGGAGATCGCTTGACTCTCTTGTGTAAGGCGTGCATGTGTCGGCGTGAGGAGAAAAAAAAGAGAGCGAGAAAAAGTTATGAAACAGTGAGAAAGAAAGAGAAAGAAATAGAAAGGCTGGGTAGGATAGGGGATGAGATAGAGTTAAGGAGAGAGATAGAGTGCAGAGGATAGCTAGAGAGGAGTACAATATGGGTCAGTTATCGATTGCTCCCTGGTCTGTAACGCCTACTATGCAACCCTGCCGTTTCTATCTTGTTATCTTAAAGATACCGCGCTGCAAACACCACCCGCCCACGACATCACATCATATACACACCCCTAAATGTGTGCAGTTATATACACGAGTCCATGTCCCCGACACCTTATATTTGAATGACCGTCGCCAATTTGCTTAATCGCGCCACTTTCCTCCCTTATACCACTACTCCATATCACTTATCTGAATCAGTCAAATCGACCGAGTTTTCTATATTACTTCAAAGCTACCCTCCGAATTATCTCTTCCCAAATTTGCATTCTGCTAATGTGATTTCTTGCTTACCTCTGGGCCGGCCTGGTTCGTAAGTTGGGCCCATGAAAAATATCGCAAACCAAATTTTACCCTTGAATTAGTTCGAATTCTTTTGAATAAATTAAATCAATTAAATAAATTAATTTGTATGCACCTGAATTCTTAAATCCTGAGAACTCGAGAAACGTCTTCTAAGCACATATTGGACATGACATAAACTATAAGTTTCATGTATTCTTTTAGTCCAGTCAAAATAGCATTTATGCTGAAACTCGAACATTACCACAATTTTATTTGCTTAAAAAATTCAAATAGACGTACTATTGGAGCTCAGAAACCTTCGAGCGAATTAAAATAGAATCAAAATAAGCTTTCAAATGAGCCCTCATCAAACCTTCTACGACTAATAGTTTATGAGATATGAATTTGTTACTTAAGGGTGCGCCGTCGGTGAGTAAGCGACATATGTGATGCATTTTCATGGTATAAAGGATTTTTCTTACATTGCAAATCAAAAATTTAGCAGAGATATTTCATTAGATGGATCCGCTATGAGATAACGCTTCTTCAAGAAAAATTGTTTGTCGGTTTATACATTTTTTTCATTTTATCAACAAAGTGTTATAAACAATCGTTTTTTTCCATACTTACACTTGTCCGAAAAAAATTTTAAAATAGAGACTAACCAAGGGTCAACAAGGATGTCGATTATCTTTTCATCAATTTTTCACCTGCAATAGTTTCGTTGAAAAAAAGTACCGCTAAACAATTTTCATGAACATTATTTCCTAATAGCGCTAAATAATATCGATTGTCAAAAATGAAGAATATAATATTTAGCTCATGATTTATGAAAGTTTTATTAGTTTTTTTAGCTATACTGATTGTATAAAATTTAATTTAAATACTTTTATCTGAACAAAATAACATTAGTGTATTTACTAATATTAAACTTTCTGTAAATCCTAAATTCGACAAAATTTAAGTCTGGTATATCAGTTGCAAAATGAGACAAGGAACTGTTTTCCGAGTTAGGACTTAATTTCTTCAGCCGTGCACAATCGATTGTCAAAGCAACGAGCGAGCCAATGCGCTGCGCTGCCCGCTGAGCGAGCCGCTTGCTTGACTCATGAGACTCCGTCACCTACTCGCTTCGAAATCTTTCGGTTAAACAAATTAGGGTAACTCGGAAATCAATCAAGTTTTTTATTGTATTTTGTTCCGATTTGTAACATTTATTTTCTTGTATGTTAATAACCTATTTGTATTTTTATTTGTGTCAAATTGTTTAAACAATATTTTTTACAACGAATCTATTGTAGACAAAAACTTCATGAAAAAATAATCGACATCCTTGTTGGCCCTCGAATATTCTCTATTTTTATCAGATGTTTCAGGCATGTTTTAGTATGGGGAAAACATTATTATTCTATCCCGCAGCAGATTCGTCGAATCTGCTATTCGTACCAAAATTTCGGTACAAAATAGCCCCTTTTCCAGCTCTCCCTATTCGTATCGAAAAAATCCGGCTATTTGTACGGAAATTTCGGTACACGTAGCCACGGCCTTTTAAAATACTATTGTTTGAGACAAAAATCATACTCCGCGGAACTTCCACTTTGCGGATCTAAGAAGAGAAAGTTGATATATATATATATATATATATATATATATATTATATATAATTCATTTAAAAAATTGCAATTTATTACAGTTCTCTCCTTCAATTCCTTTTGATCGGAATTTAAAACCTTGAAAATTTTCAGATTTCAAAAATAAATTATTTTCCAATTGGAATAATTTTAAGTTGAAACGCTTGAACTCGAATATGGAACATTAAAATATGAACAGGATTAAGTTTGAATTCTAAGATGTCAAATGATAAGCCATATTACATGTTCAATAGATTGATATGCACTCCTTAGGATTATAATTGCACAATTACGAATTAGGAGCATTCAAGATAATAAAATCAAATCAAAGGGTTACAATACCTTAGAAACATTTGTTTTAAATTCAAGCCTTTTTGAAATTTAAGCAAATTCTTTCAAACAAATTCAAATTTAAGGCAATTTAAATTCGACTTCTTCTAAATAATACCCGAAAAATTGCTCTCTAAAAGTATCCAATTTTTAATCTCACGATTTGAAATTATTCGTTTCAGGAAAATTTAAAAGAAAAATCGCTCAACTATTATATGATCTTTAAACAATTTTTGAGCATTGAGCACTTATTTATTAGAGACTTATTAAAATTATCATTACATTTTCCAAAGAAAATTAAATATGTTGCGCGTCGGTGATAGAGAAAAGTAATAAATAGCCAAATTATTGTTTTATTGTTAGTAACCAGGGCCGTTATAGAATGTATTTTGGGGCCATAGGCCCCAGTGAAGTTTCCAATGAGCTTAGAAGGAACTGTACTGTAAGGATGCTCAGAATTATTGAAGATAGATTTGAAAAAACATAAAAATGATATATAACATTTCATGTAATTGTTAAAAATCATTTATTTAAACAAATACTTCCGTGAATCAGTTTATTATCTGTCCATGGGCCTTAATAGATTTCAAAATTGTTTAAAACTTTATATTATTATTGTTATACCATTAGGCCATTTCCCTTTCGGGGTAAGCGTGACTCACTCGGATATTCATTCATAAATATTCATAAATAGATTCAGAGTTCGGCTATTTTTCAACGAATATGCTCAATTTTTGTTTACAGAATCGACTAACAATATCTTTTCGATAACGTTTTGCTCTGATACTTTTCAAATTGAGAACAATTATTATTTATTTAAACAGCTTTTTTATACGACAAAAGTAGAATAGCAACGATTCATCTGAAAGACATTCTTAGTCGATTTCATAAACGAAAATTGAGACTATATTTGGAAAAATAGGCAAACTCTGATTTTGTTCATGAAAATTGTTTAACTTATTTTAACAATTGTTATCAATTTGGAAAGTATCATAGAAAAAAGTCATCGGAAAGATATTCTTTGTTGATTCCGTATAAATAATTTAGCGTATTCTTTGAAAATAGCAAAATTCTCAATTTGTTGACGAAAATAATTAAAATAATTAATACCGCCGTCCAAACTAAAAAGATACATAAGTGACATTTTTATGAAAAATGAGTTTTTGGTATCGTTGGATTCGTAAAAGAAAACTGCGTCTGTGTTAATAAAAATTATTAATTATTCATATTTATTGCAAAAAGCGATTGTTTATAAATGAGGAAAGTCGAAAAAGTTAAAAAAATACAACATAAAAAGATACACAAAGTACTTTGCGTGTCCTAAAATTTGTATAAGGCATGTAATACGTCATCAACATACAAATTGACGCCTCCATTCAATATGAGTCTATCTGCTGACAGCGCCCTGTATGAGACTATGCGCTGTGTATAAGCATAGGGTATAGTCTCATACACGGCGCTGTCAGCACATAGACTCATATTGAATGGAGGCGTCGAAATAAAAAAGAACCTCGGGTTCTGATCGGAAATCCAAGGGAAATAAGTGCCGGCTAGATTCGGCTATACACTAGCGACGATCGTTCGCGTAAGTTCGGGACAGCCGTTGAACACACAGCACAGTGAGTGCAGTTCCACCGACCAAGCTTCGGTGGCGTGGCGTCGCTTATACGTGAGTGGCGCGGCCTATCTTGCGCCTTGGAGGTGGAGGGGATACACAGGAGTAAGCGAGGTGTCCGAGAGTGGTATCCACCTTCTCTTTCCAACCTATGTATCTCCTCCACCTCTAAGCCACTGGATACGCCGCGCCACTCACGTATAAGCGACGCCACGCCGCCGAAGCTTGGTCGGTGGAACTGCACCAAGTAACCCTTACGTATGTTTCGTTGTATTTTGAGGCCGTGCTCGAGCTCTCCGATAAAGGCATCGTCCGCAAGTGACTTTGTGTTCTTTTTTCCTTGTATTTTTGACTTTCCACGACTAGTAAAAAATCACAAGTCCATTTGCTACTAGAAATTGTTCAAAAAATCAATTTTTTATTGCAAAATATGACAAAGCACATTATTTTTACCCAAAAAGTGTATCTGGATTATTCAAAATTTTATTCGATATTAGAGTTCTTTGGGGAAACCGTTTTTTTCGGTTTTCTCAGTTCGAGCGAGATTGGACTTACGTATATCTTTTTAGTTTGTGCGTCAGAATAAGTCTTATGAATTTGCCGAGGGGGAAACAACTCCTAAAAATGCGGTACAGCAGAGGTGGATTACTTCGGATTACTTTGGATTATCCTGGATTACCTCTATATACAGAATTAGCCTGGATGACCTAAGATTACTCCGGATTACATAGGATTACATAAAATTATGATAGATTACTCCGCATAAACTACACTTACGCGAATTTTCAACCAAAACAAATTACTTTTTAACAAAATTGTTGAATTTTCAACCAAATGGTGAAGTTTTTAACCAAGAACATTAATTTTCTATCGAAAAAAAATGAATGTATAACAAAATTAATAAATTTTCAACTGTAAAAGATACATTTTCAGCTAAATAGTTGAATCTTCTAATAAAAAAGATAAATGTTTCACAAAAAATGGAATAGTTAAATTTTCAGTTTAAAAATAAATATTTAACTAAAAACCAATGATTTTTCACTAAAATAGTTAAATTTTCAAACAAAGTGATGAATTTTCAACTAAAATGAAGCATCTTCAAACAAAAAATTGACAAATTTTAATTTCAAATAAAAAAACAGTTGAAGTCAACCAAAAAGACGAATTTGCAACAAAACCTTTTAACTTTTCAACCAAAAAGGATACTTTTCAACCAAATTGTTTTTTTTCGACACAAAAATGTTAATTGTCAACCAAATGCTTTAATTTTCGAATAAACTAGTTGAATTTTTAACCCAAAAAGACGAATTTTCAGCAAAACCATTGAACTTTTAACCAAAAAAGACTTTCACAAAATTGTTGAATTTTCTACAAAGTAGATTATATTTTAACCAAAGAATTGAATTTTCGACAAAAAAAAACAAACAATTTTAACCGAGAAGATTAGTTTTTTACAAAGTAGAATAATTTTTAACCAAATAATTGATTTTTTAATCATAAATATAAATTTTCAACCGAGAAGATTAATTTTCTACCAAAAAATATGAATTTAAAAATAATACATGAATTTTTAACCAAGCAGTTGAATTTTCAACTAAAAAGATAACTTTTCATCCAAACAGTTGAATTTTCGACTAAAAAACATAAATTTTCCAACAAAATGAAGCACTTACATTTTTATTGCGAAAAAAATTTTGTTTACAAAAATATGGAATATTCAGCAGATTAGTCAATTTTTTAATCAAGGAGAATTTTCAACTAAAATGAAGAATCTTCGACTGCAGTAGTTAAATCTACATTTTAAAATTAAATGTTTAACCAGAAAACAACGAATTTTCAAGAAGATTTTCAAACTAAAAAGTGAATTTTTAACAAGTAGTTTGAATATTAACCAGGTAGTTCATTTTTCAACCAAGAAGATTAATTTTCTACCAAGGACGACAAATTTTAAACGAAATATATGAATTTTCAACTCACTAGTTGAATTTTCAACTGAAAAAGAAAAACTTACAATCAACAATGTATAAGATAAATGTTCAGTTAAAAAAGTTAATTTTCAACCAATAATCCCAAATTTTCAACTAAAGTGAAGAATCTGCAACTGAAATACTTCAATTTTCAATTTAAAAAATTAATTTTTAATAAAAAAGAAACGATTTTCAATAATATAGTTAAATTTTACAAGCAAAGAAATAAATTATTCGATTAAAATTGCTAAATTTGCAGTCCAAAAAGACGAATTTTCAAACAAAAAATGACATTTTAACAAAATTGTTAAATTTCCTACAAATTAGATTGATTTTTCACCAAAAAGTGGAATTTTTAACCAAAATCGTGAATTTTCAACGAGGAAGATTAATATTATACTGAAAAAGACGAATTTTCAACAAAATACATGAATTTCAACTAAAAAAGATATAGATTATAAGTTAATTACTTGGATTACTTAAATTACCTAATTACTTGGATTACTTAAATTACTTCCAATTATCTGCATTTTCAAGTGGATTACTCTTCAGTACAACGGATTACTCCGAGCTATCTGGATTACAAGTGGATTAATCTGACTTTCAAGTGGATTACTCCAGATAAGTGTGCGTTAGGCGGATTACCGTGGATTACCAGTTCGGATAACCGAGCTCTCCAGCAGATTACCAGAGTGGTTTCCCCCTCGGAATTTGCAAGATATCATAGCAAGGAGTCATCGGAAAGATATTCTGAGTTGATTCCGTAAAAAATGAGCCTATTCATTGTAAAATATCCAAACTGTGAATTTGTTTATAAAAATTGTTCAAACAATTGTCAAAAAGACTCTATTTTTAAATAACGAGACAATAATTTCTCTCATATTTTATACAAAAACTCTTGGTCTGAATGATCTACACATTGCCAATCCCGAAAAAAAACGATCAATAATTTTTGTTAAAAATTATTCTCACCCGCTGAAAATTGTTTCTAGATTTCTTTTAGAAATGGTACTTCTGAAAATTAAAAAATCAATTTAGTTGTTAAATAAAAAATTAACCAAATTATTGATCAAAAAGCAAAGTACACAAATCTTTTCAGAATTAAAAATCTTTCATTTAAAAGAAAAGCGTTCAAATCGAATGACTAATGTAAGCTAAAAATTAATTTGTGCCCAGAAACATTTTTTGCCCAATTGTGACAGCCCCAGCAGCCGTACGAACTCGGCGTCCGACCGTGCACGCCCACTTACAAAACTCAATAGGAATCTAAAATTTAAAAAAATATCCAAAAACTGTTCCGTGTTCCGCAAAACAACTTATGTCAGCTTAAGTTTTTCTTGTAGAGAACGGCTCAATTCTACTCGTATTTTCGTTTCTTACAAATAAGTATATGATGACGTATTAAGCCCTTTGGATAAGAACTAGGATTGGAATAAAAGTGGGGAAGACTCTCGTACATTCAGTCTCTTCTTAGACACTCAGACGAACCTAGGAGTTCTTGGTCCTTTGGAAATCAACGACTTTTGTTTTACAAGTTGCCTCTCTGTAGAGAGGTAAGAAGAAGTAAGAAAGTATTAATCACCGGCGTGAGTCAAATGCGGAAGTCCGCAGCAGCATCGCCTTCCCTCTTTGTCTCACCCACCATTAAAAAAAATACACATTACTCTTCGTTTTTTGCTACTCGATGCAAGAAAAACTTCGCTACTGCACTTCTGATCACTTCCACTAAATAAAGGGGAAAATAAAAAACATGAAAAGGAAAAAAATTTGAAGCGGAACTTTGCCAATTTAATTTTGCTACCAAATCTTTAAAGCCTTGAAAGAAACTTTTATCATTTACACTCATTGGAGAAGTAACTAGCGATAACTTGAAATCATAGGTAGTCAACAATAATTAAGAAGAAATATTTATCAGAGTATCTCTTAGGAACATTAATAAACAGAAAATGTTCAAGATTAATCATTCGGGGAAACGATCGAAAGAGAAGAAGGGTGAACATATAATAGATTAAATTATCCGGAAAAGTCAATGATCAGGAAATAATAAAACGATTGATATTTATCAATATAAAAGGGAACTGATGAGATTAAACATGTAAATAAATAAAAAGTTCGATCTAAAATTGAATACATAAAATTATCATAATAAAATAAGGATAATTTTGAAATAAGTTTAAACAGTCAATAGTCGGTATATCAAATTATTAAAATCCGCATCCTATATTTCACTTGTTTCTATGTATAAATAGAAAGACATGTTTCCAATAGGGAGCAATCTGCATTTGATGTATGAATTATTATTACTATATTGATTAGTATATGAACTTAGGTACATATTTCCGATTCATTAATTCAAATAATATAGGTAATTCGTCAGACTTCATTTAATCGGAATTTAATCAATACAATAAGTTAAAGTATGAAATAATTACTTAATTTTATGTAAAAACTAAGCTCTATATTCTGAATATAAGCCGCAATGAGTGAAACAAATCAATATCTTTCATCATAAAGCAAATTTTTCGTTATAAAATATTAATAAAAAATAACTCACACAAATAAACACTCTTATGCTTTCCTACCCTTTTTATGTCACATGCAGTATGCATCTGCTTTCTTCTATCAGAGACCGCTGCATACTCTGCACATTTTATTTTCCAACGATATTCAGGAAAAGCAGTCCACTTTTTACGCGGTTCTTCCTTCGTTAATAAAAGAAGTTTATATCTACTAAACTTTTTATACTGAATAGTTGCGGGTCAGAGATAAACTGAGCAGTTCAGAGAACCACTTCAAAGCGAGAAACATACAAAAGATCAAAATTTGTATAGATAAAAAAGTAATTTTTAATTTTTACATTCTTATCAGAGAAGGTGTTAAATTTGTGTAAAATTTGACCCCACTCCCCAGCTATTGTCAAATGTCCACGTGTTGAGACCGATAAACCCGATAATCAGGTTTTTACGAACGTGTCTGCTGTATGTATGTATGTATGAATATATGGATGGATGCATGTATTTATGTATGTATGAATGTACATGTATGCGTGTATGTATTTATGTATGTATGGATTGTATTTACATGTATGTCTGCCTGGTTGCACGATAACTTTTTAAAGAATTAATCTATTAGATTGGTCTTTGGTACACTCTTTCAGTATCGCAAACTGAAGGTCCGTTTCGTTAGCCACCTATTTTTGATAAAAATTCAAAAAATAAAAGCATTTCAAAATTGTTCAGACCATTTTTTCAGATCCAAAAAATCTATGTACGGCTATTTGTAGTACTTCAAAAGTAGAACAATTTATCTCAACGACTCTTTTCGATAAAAAAAAAATTATCAGAGTTAGAGCATTTGCAAAATTCAAAAAAATAAACGAAAATGAAAATTTGAAGCCAGACAACGCACGATATGAAAAAAGTCGAAGGAAGAAAAACATTTCTTTTTGAAATCCCTAAAAGATTATTTTCAAAACTTTTTGGATTTTCTGCAGAAATGAAAAATTCAAATTTGTTGATCAACGGTTCCAGTTTTAACCACCAGAAAAAATAATGAAAAATCAAAAATTCAATTTTGTTGTGAAACTATGCAAGATACGAAAAAATATTACGATACAAAAATTATGTACCCAAAAAAGAAAGAAATAAACAAAATAAGTTTTTGGAAAAACGACACAGGGTGCAATGAAATGTTAATGAACAAAATGGTTTTTATAGGATGCACACTTTTTTTAAGCTTGAAAACAAGACAATGAAAATACATCTGTTTTTATATCAATGCATATTATGAATTGTAATGATCTAAATTTATTGAAATAATGCATTTTTCAGGGTAGTTGAGAATAAATGTTAGTGCAAAATACGGAATAAATATTAAAGTAATCATGAAAAATAAAATGTGTACTTTATTTTGCAATATCTGAATGAGCAGTCCCAGACCGAGGTAAAGAAATAAATATAATATACATTTAATATAATAGAGTTGAACTTAATGTAGAAAAATTCGCACTTTGGACAAAATCGAGTGCGAAGCACGAGATACGTGATGAGAATGTGTTTGTGAAAGCCCAAGGAGCTTTCACAAAAGAGAATTCACAATCTCCAAATGACAGTTGTCGATGCTTTGACCAATAATTTTAGAAGGTCTGTGCACAAATGTGACGAATGTACAAAGACCGAGCGCGCAGCGCGAGGTAAATACACAATCGAGCGGGAAGCGCGAGAAAAATATATTGTCGAGCGCGAAACGCAAGATCCAACAGACACGTGCCCTACGTGCGCTCAAACTTACGAGCTTATAAAGTTTATAAAGGAAATTTCAAGAAAATAATCAAACACACACTTTTATACCTACTATGCGGGAGATGAATGAAGGTTCGGAAAAAACATTATTTCTCCACTGGAAACCTTTGGTTAAATATACATTCATAATGAATTTTCAATTTAAACCTTTCCAAGCAGTTTTGATTAAACCTCAAGGAATACTCCATAATATTTGAAAAATGAGATACTTGTGTAATTTTGAATTTCATTAAAGTTATTTGCCACTCTCTGGATTATTTAAAGAAGAGGTTCGTTCTCCCCGTAAGAACGTAAACAAATATAACTTACTAAAAAAATTAATAAACAGCAAAAATTATAGAGTATTAATGATTTACGCAAAACAGTTGTCAAATAATGTTGGAATAAACTTCAGTATCATGCAAGATTCTCATGATCTGATTAATACATGGGTTGTTTTTTTCTCCATCTGAAGTCAAGAGTTTTCTTAAAGTTTAGGAATAAAGTTTTTCTAAAAGTCATTATATATTCTCTTGTTTACAAAGTCATTTTGCAAAATATGTTTACTATCATATTTCATACTTATTTCTAATTCATATAAATATTTACATTACGTTCTTGTCGTAAAACTAATTTTTATTGCTTCGTCTTTAATAAATTGAATTTTACGTCATTTAAAAAAATTTTGGTGTTTATAATGATTCAAATATTAAAAAAATTATAATTGAGACTCTATACAAACTAAGATGAAACATCACTTTTTTAATTGAAAGATAATAAATATTTAAAGTGTCCCGTTTCACACCCCTGCCTGTTCCGTTTCGCCCCAGGCTCAGAGTGGGACGGGAAAAAGGTTTACAGTATTTAATGAACAACTTACATTTTACTATGTCACTACAGATGACAGGTACGTCCAAGTAAAAAGTTACCTATCCTAACCCGCAGACAAAGGCAGAGCACGATTGTTTCTATAAGCAATTAAAGAAAATAATGATATACGGAGTCACATGAAAAACTATGATGACATATGTTTGATAACTGTTGTATTTCTCTTACATGCGTAAGTGTTGAAGAAAATCTCGATGTAAAAAGCTGAGCTAGGTCATATAAAGATAGAAAAACACTGTGAGATGAAAGAGCTTAAAATCCCAGAAGGGAAAATCGTGTTAGTTGTTCGAAGAACTTACTTCTTAAGCTAACAAACCCATTACCGAACTGTGGAAAGCACCCTCTTGAGGGAATATCCTCAGGAGACATGGTCAGAAGCAAATATATGTATACATATAGGCTCAACACACTATAGGTAGCAAAAAGGCTCCAAATTCATAGGAATGTGAAAATTGAAGCGCAATAATAGATACCGTCAACAGGAACTACAAAGTGGATACAACAAATTCTTAATGAATAAAGAGTATCTTAATATGTTTAATTGTCAGTTGAGTAACATAACAAATTGTTAATTCAAAGTTTTTAAATAATTTCTTACGAGAAATAAACAAAAGAAAATGTGGTAATTATTATAAAATCTTCGAAACTTTGATAGAAATTCAGGCAATAGGATGATATTAATGTTCTTAGCGAGTGCTATAGATGTTTTTTCTGTTACCTACCTAAAAAATGTAAAATAAAAATAAAAGCTTGAATCTAAAACTTTGTGAAAAGTGACAAAGATCACTTTTTTTTGCGGGTACGGGTGTTCAAAATCTCACAAACTCGCAAGCTAGAGCAGACTCGTGCAAGCTTTTCATGTGCAGGTCGAGCCGAGCTGAGCCAAAAAAGCTCGCGGACCGAAAAACGCTCGCAGACCGAAAAACGCTCACGCGGCTCGCAGGGCTCATAAAACTTACACTGCATCACAATATTGAATAGCTTTGCTCGACCAAATATTACTGTATCGATTTAAGCCGATTTTTAACTATGCAAGTCGATGATACACAGGAAAACACATTTCGATATCAATTTCTTCTTTAAATTTCAGTATAAATTTCTGTTAATATAAATTATGTTAATATTCCTTATTCACTTTGCAAGCTTTATGAGTTTTTTCGGTCCTCAAGCTGTTTTCGATCCGCAAGATGTTTTGGTCCGCAAGATTTTTTTGGACAGCGTGCTTCTTTGGCTCGCGGCTGGAACCGACCCGCACACAAGAAGTTCGTTTTGCGCAGGTCGAGCTTTTACACACCCCTAGTTGGGGCACAATTTCTCTTTAAAAAATATTTTTAATAGAGTTTGGTTAATTTTACGAGTACTCTACGATGCTTAGTAAAGGATATCCATGTTGTCGAGAACCAAGAAAAATTATTTAACAACGATAAATTTAAAAAAATTTCTTATTGAAACTTACCAGACACCTTCAGAAAGATGTCCACAGCACTCTGAAATTATTGAAAAATTTCAGGTGAAGATTTTGATTTTTGGAAATGCAGGAAACGAAAAATTTACTTTATTTACTCAAAATAGCCCTAGTTGACCATATCAAGCAAATTAAACAAATATTAACAAATGCTATTTGGAAAAAATTATCTCGAATAATTTAACAACCATAATTTTTATCATCTAACAATTATGTTGACTTAAATTGTATAAATAATAGAAAGTATGATGATTTGACTCCAAAAAAATGTTCCGAGACACTGAAAATCTGTATTTTACATAAATTTCTCGGTTAAAATGCAGACAACAAATGGAACATAGGTACATGACTTGAATAATGAGATATATCCAGAAAGAGCTTTGCAGGCAAATGCTTCAAATTTCCTTACGTCCCTGCATTACACTACAAGGTTATACTTCAAGGACTTTTATTTCCTCGGAGCCAAAAAATGAAATTCAATAAAAAAATGTATTCACTCAATGATGTACAATGAAGAAACTAGAAATATTTATTGAGTTCAATAAAAAAAGCTCAGGGCTTAAATAAATTGAAGTTGAACAGTAAAAGAGGCCAGAAATAGAAAAATAGGGATAGTTCAATGTGATAAAGAGGGTGAGAAACATTTGTGCGATATTGTCGCACTCTAACTAGCATCTACAAACCCAGAATAAAGCGTTCTCCTTCACTCCATTCTTTTCATTCTTACGAAGTTCCTCTCACGTATATTCAAAGTAAAGGGGTGCTTTGTGAATTAATTTTTCTGCTTGAAGTTAGTAGAAAAAAAGTAAAAAATGGAAAGTTTATAAATTAAATCTTATAAAATGTAGTTGACCTTTCAAAATTGAATTTTTATGAATAATTATGGTTTATTTTCAATTTTTTATATTTCAAAAATTCTTTCTAATCATTAAACTTTAAGGATTCAAATCTTTGAAACCGAAAAGTTTTGAATTTGCGTTATTACAAAATTGAAAATTGAGGCATTTAAAGTGGACCAAATCTAACCTTAAAGCCGTTTATTCGCAATCACCATGTTATTAGCCTGTAACGCCCTCTGAAAAGTGAGCATTAGAAAGCCTGCTGGAATATCAAGAGCAATCTAATATTTGTTGTAAACATATATCAATATATATATATATATATATATATATATATATTTAAAAAAAAAGTTAAACAACCACCGCAGGGTCCCACTAAGAGCAACTGCCATCCAACAAAATGTCAATAGCCCCCAGTAGCAACGCGGTAAATCACACCTCTGGCCACGTCTCACAACCGTGAGATGGGTGGTCATAGGCAACGACAAAATCACAACGACAGGCCGGCGAAACCCTCGTATGTCTTGAGGACACGAAGCGACCCAAGGATGACATATATATATATATATATATATATATATAT
>CAKNYM010043486.1:89169-140090 GCA_932195095.1 Andricus curvator
ATATATAGTTAAAAGTTTGGCCTAAGGACAATCGCAGGATTTCACCGGGAGCGGGTACCATCCTGAAAAATTGCACCCGGTCCCGGCGAAATCGCGGTAAAATTTCAGCTGCAACCACGTCTCACGAACGTGAGATAGGTGGTTACAGTCTGCGACCGCCGACCGTTCGGAAGACCAAATCTACCGGGTGAGACGTTTGTGTCTGTTTCGGAGAGTATACTTTATAGATGTTACGTCCTAAATGCGGCTCTCTGGCACGCCCAGGTATGTACATATAGGGCGTGAGATAGTGGCAATAATGTGAGGCAAAAGAGGAGTAAGCTCATGGTGTCGCCCTGAAAGACAACTCTCTGAAAGGTGACGGTGTTAGTTGTCACACGATGTTTTCCAGATTAGATAGTAAATCTGGTTTTAAAGCGGCATCAATCTCTCTATGCACCTCACGATGTGCGGATAAACCTTTAAGCTTTCCAACAGACAGATGTTAAGTCTATGGGAGGTTGAATCAAAAGCTTTCCGGTAATCAATCCAGGCAATCGATAGGAAGCGCTTGTAGGATTCTGCGTCTTTGCAGACACATTTATCGATGAGCAGGTTCTACCGACATCCTGCTAAGCCTTTCTTTGAGCCCCGTTGTTCGTATATTTCTCGCCACACAGGTCCAATTGTCCGAACAATCCTATCATTTAGGATCGCTGTGAAGATTTGGAAGGAGTACTGTACGCCCTTCCACCAACCACTCCAGAATAGGCTGTTCCGACTTTAAATATGATGTGAAAATGCGGGCCAGATGCTGTTGGGTTGAAGGAAACTTCTTCCACAAGAAGGTCTTGATACCATCTGGTCCCAGAGCGGAATAGTTCTTCATGCCTCTTAATACTTTTTTCACGTATGTGGTAGTGATAGGTGGGCATTCTTCCTCAGGTGTTGTGAGGCCATTGCACAGCTCCTTGAAGCTATTTATGTTCTTTGAGCCTTCCTTAAGTGGATGCTAGACTTCGTAGAATTCTCTCCAAAATGCTTCGACCTCCTCTGGTTTAAGCGGATGGTGGACAGGACGATCTTGGAAGAGTCGATATGGGTCAGAAAAAAACTGTTGGTTTTATCTGAGCCACCTCTCCCTCCGCTCTAGACTTCTCCCTGCGTCAGATAGATCCGTATTCTGTCAACAATATGCTGGCTGATAGTCAACAGCTTGGACTTGTCCTTGCAGTACTGTCTTGCCCAGCCTATCTTTGTGGTGAGTTGATGCAATTCGTCTTTTGATCTTATGATCAGCCGTTGGTTTTGTTTCACGGTTTACATCCGCCAAAGCTCTCGCTGCATTATACACACCACAATATTGATAGTCCAGAGGTCGGATTCTTCGGAAAAGTCTTTGGGGTCTAGCGTGGACTCTAGCTTGGACCGAACCATTTTCATAAACATTTCATAAACTACACGACTCTCTTTTCAGCCGGCCCTACAGTCTCATAAAATGCTAATTTCGAATAAGATATCCCACATCACTCGTCGTATTAGACATGTCCTCACATGGAGCTCAAAAGGACGACTACAAAAATCGTGACCTTAGGCCATCGTCTTACAACTCGTCCTGCAAACATTGATCTCCCCGTAAAGACATGTGTAATACTACTTGCGATGTAATATACTATTAAAATTAGAAATCTTAAACATTACAAAATTTGTCAATCTTAAAAAAATGAGACAATTTGTTTATTTACCATTTATAATTGAAATTATTATTGAAGGCTTTCAATACTTTTTTGAGCCTATTCAATTGTATTCAGTTAAAACCTGAAATAAGATTATAATTGAGTAATGTTTATTATTCCTGATACGTTTGTGATTTTTGGGAATTTCTTTCTAACGCTATTTTTCCGCGCAGATACTTTTTTTGTGTATGTCGCTCGAGACCTTGCGACCGCGGGTGTGAAGCGGCAGTGCTGTTGTTATGGTGGCTCTAGAGTTTTGAGTCGGTTAAATTACCCTGATAACGTACGGTAATATTGGTAAGTTACCGGGTAACTTACCCGACATTCGTTCTCGGCGAGAATTTATGAGAATTTATTTTTTTCTCTTTCCTAACTTCCGTAAAGCGCACTTCTGGCAACGACAACTTTCCTTTGATTATCCATTTGCGTTTCCAATCATTTTTTTCCAATATTTTTTATTTATTGCACCAAAGACAACTTTTGAAAAAATATAGAAACTGGTAGTATTGTATTCAGTTGTTTCTTTAAAAGCGTAGAGGTGCTAAGAACACCTTATCTTTAGTTTAAATATAGCACATTATTTAGTTTAAATAAACAACTACTGAATGTTACACCTGTGGACAGTTTTTGGAATAAATAATTATTGCTTATTTGATTTTATTATTTAAATTATTTATTCAAATGTAATCATTTTATGTTTTGAAGCTTTTGCAGTATTGCAAGACAATTATACGGAGTGTTTTGAAAATTGTCTTTTAATGCTCACAAAGTTTTCCATATTTTAAATGTACCTAAATGGGCGCTGTTTATAATTTATTCTATAAGCACCAATATTATCTAATTACTGAATTTTTCAGACATTAAAGGGTTGTCGACCACTGTGAATAAATGTTCAAGATATTATAGTTAATTTTCGATCATTTGGTATATTTCTTGTAATAACAAATATTTAAAAAATATATCCAATGATCGAAAATTAACTATAAGATCGTAAACATTATCTAATTACTTTTAAAAATAAGAAAAAAGCATTATAATTGAATATTCTCATAAATTCTCGATAAATTCTCGAAGCTTCAGTAACATACCGGTATGTTACCGGTAATATTACCCGATGTTAAATTACCGAGAATTTAAAAACTCTAGCTAGCTCACTCGGTTAGTTGGGCGGTACCCAACTTTCTCTTCTCAATTCCGTTCCGACATTCGTTCACACCTTTTTTTTTAGACCAAGGTCGACGCGCTACATTATTCTAAGTGATACCGATTATCGGTTCGAGTTTCGACCCATGCATTCTCAAGTCCTAATGATTACTCTAACGCAGTCTTATCATCAAATAGGGTAAGAGACCTAGTGGCTGGCACTGCGCCGGATGTTGGCACCCCCTCTCATTTTTCTTAAATGTTAAGAAAATGCGAACATTTATCGTATTTTACTGATATTATTTTAGTTCTACTATAATTTTTGCCATAAACGATATATACAACTTATGCAAAAAAATGTAAAATTTAGGTGTAAAATATTTCATTCACTTCAATTTTTAAGGTGCCAAGAATTTATCAGGTTTTCTAAAGAAAAATTTTAGCTGGCGACATTTTTTAATTATACACTTAGATCTCAGGTATCGAGGAGAGAGCGTCGTTATTTCGTCGCTGTTCCCACCTGCTCTAATCTTTCTTACCTTGATAAGGGTGCTGTAGGAGCACCGAAACTTTGGTAAATATTATAAATGCTTTCATATTGTGATTTGATAATAACAAAAAAAAAAGAGGAAAGAAAAAAGAGAAGGAAGGGGATTTTGTTGGTTGCATTCTCATTTTTCTTTCCTATTTTTTATTTTCCTACAAAGAAACAAATTTTTCTGTTTTAAAAATTACAATAGGAGCATTTTGTGGTGGTTGTCCAAATTTGGTTGTTGGATTCTTGTTTTATCTTCAGGAATTCTATACATTGATTAATATTTATTGTATTAAGACATTGTACATTTTTTGATTTGGTTCAGCAATTTTTAAATAAAAAACTTACCTAGGTGAATTGTTTTAAATCTGTATATTAAAAAATGGAGGAATTTTAAATAGTATCACGGAATTTTCTATATACCTAAAACTTGTTAGAATTACGGAAATTGCTGTAATACTAGGTCTAGCGCTTTACTTGACCGGCTTATCTTACGGGAAATTCCGTAATACTATATAGTGCCCTTGAATCTTTCGAAATAATTAAACTTTAAATTGAAAGTCTTGATACTGACTTTTAAGATTAAAGCGTTCAAAATTGAATAACTTCAAATTTAAATTGTTTGAAATTAAACAAACTGCAAACAAAAAATATTTTAAATTGTGAACTTTCAAATTGAATGCCATAAATATTGAATAATTTCTATTTTAGCCTACAAATCTCCAATAATTTTAGTTACGAAGCATTTGAAATTGGATTTGAAGGAGTTTAATAACACAGCCACACACAAAAATATCTTTTTTCCCGGTCTGGTGGTCAGACCATGTTTACTATATGTTTTTGGGGTCGCTGAATCCGAATCCGATGTCCAAGAAACTCCAGCACGTCAGGGACGTGAAAAAGAGACGCTTTTTTCAGCGACCCCAAAAACATATAATTACATGGTCTGAGCCCCGGACTCGAACACAAAATTTATAAGGTTTTTTGAGGTTATCTCAGAACCCTGACGTGCTGGGGTTTTTTAGAACTCGGATTCGGATTCAGCGACCCCAAAAACATATAGTAAACATGGTCTGACCTCCAGACCCGGAAAAGGATTTTTTATGAGGTTTTTGAGGTTATGTCAGAGCCCTGACGTGCTGGGTTTTTGTGGACCTCGGATTCGGATTCAGCGACCGTAAAAACATATAGTAGTCATGGTCTGACCTCCAGACCCGGAAAAAGATTTTTTATGAGGTTTTTTGAGGTTATGTCAGAACCCTGACGTGCTGCGGAGTTTTGGACCTCGGATTCGGAATCAGCGACCCCAAAAACATATAGTAAGCATGGTCTGACCTCCAGACCCGAAAAAAGATTTTTTTTGTGTGGCTGTGTAATGTACCAATTTTGGACAGACCGGGGCAATACTGACTATCGGGGAAAATTTTTTAATGTAGATAAATCCTCTGGGTATTTAATAATATGCAGTTTTCTTCTTTTGTATGACTGAATTTCATACCAGAAATGCAATCATTTCCCAAATGTTGCACTCATAAATACACAAATATATTTTTAATTTTTTGCTAATTATTTTTATTATTTTATAATAAAAGTCACAATATTGCCCAAGGCTTTAAAGTTTGGGATGAAAGCGTGTATTTAAGAGAAAGTAAAAATTGTGAATATTTTTATAAATAAAGAATCCATTTGCAAAAATGATTCGAAGATTAAAATTTTTTAGATCATGATATGGCCTTCATTACTCGATTTATCATTCTTTTTTAAATACAATCGTTTTGTTTTTAATTTTGATATTTACTATCTATCATTTTGTTTTTGCTCATCATTGTAGGACATAGATACAAAGATAGTAATCCAAGTTCTCAACAGTAAATGAAGAAAAATGTCACAACTCTTTTCTCTTCTAACTTTTTGCGGCTGAGCTACGTATACCGTAAGTAACTTTTCCAAGATCGCATTTGACATTCAGAGTCACAGTGACGGTCTAAATGAGCCAACGAGTACCGGGCTGTAGCTGCTTATACGTTACCTAAAGCCGAAAACGTAGATTGAAAATGTTCCATGTTCAAAATTCTGCTGTCTCGAACTTTCTGATCCTTTCCTAATCGGATTTCTACACCCTATCGTCTTACCCGCAATCCCGCAAGCTGTGACTCATGAAATTCAGAAATTTTTTGATAAATGTAGAGTAGGAATAAATTGCGGCACAAAAATCATGTTTCGGTGAGAATGTAAATGCTGAATCTGGCAATGAGAAACAACAATTAAATTTTTATTAAACTTGAGACCCTATTTGCAGATAATTACCAGCGATTATCAAGTTCCCTTAGGGGAACACGCGACCATGATTAATAGCCCCAGCTTTTGCGGAAGCGGATAAATTCAATTTCACAGTGTACTTGCACTATAGAGATACATAATCACAATTACGTGTGTGAGATTGTTATCGCGTGCAAGATGATAAGTGGAAAACATCGTTTATGTGCCAAATCTTTAAGATCTTAGAATCCACAGCGATATAGGAAAATTAAAGATTGCTAAAATGCATTTCGGAACAAATTTTCGCCACCATTCTAGCAGCGCATGACTTCTTTTTCCCTTAAGGTACTGCAGGATGCACTGGGATATCGACCGCATTTCGAAACACGTACTATTTCAACCTCGAGAAACCGCGCTGTTCATTATTTTTGTTTTCGCGCGAGTGACAATCGTGAAATCGAAATAATAATGCACAATAAAAAACATTCAAGATGGCTATGATACTAGTAACAGAATACGACATTTGTTCTCACCAAATTGGACATGTTATTTCCAAAATACTTTTTCACGTGAAATATGAATTCGATCTACATTTTCTTCGATCACTCGAGCTTCCCAGAAGTTCACAGCTCAATATTTATTTAAAAAGTCACAAATATAGCGATAAAATTATGTAAATCATGCATCTTATTGGAAAAATGTATACATGATTTCGATGTTTTTTCTAATTCTAGTTTCAATGGACTTCGTAAGTCAGAAATATCAGGATTTGCAAATAATCGTTCGATTTTGAAGAAGCTTGATGAAATTATAATAATATATAAGAGGCATTCGTTCCCCAAAGGATTTCTGCAAATTACAAAAATTACGGAAGTTACACTATGTTAAATTTTGACATTAGATTGTTTGGATAATCGATATTTTTAGAATAGCTAATTCTATTTAAATGAAACTAACAAGATGTAATGAAACAAGGGCAGCTGGAAGGAGCGAGTGGTGAATTCAAAATTCCCCTTCCCCGTTTACAGGTCCCCCTTAACATAAAATAAAGAAATGTATTCCAAACCTAAAAAAAGGATGTAAGACTGTTGATAAAGTGCTGTCATCTTCATACTATTCACTGAATGTCCACTTATTTCCACATGTTTTGTGTTTTGTGCGTTTTGTGTTTTCCACTTTTTGTAAAACGAAGTGTCTAGTCGTCCAGCTTTTCCAACTTAATGACTAACCACGGCCTTTGCTTGAAGTGAAAAAATGTCTCCCATTTGTATAGGAATAGCAAAATTCTTGCAAGCTTGATTGTTCGAGCTGAAAGGTGAAGATAGATCTGTCCGTTCCGCCTGGGCTATTTATCGAAAAAGCTGGACGAATAGATACTTCGTCACATAATATTTATTAAGGATACAAGGACCCTGAGTGGCACTTTTTCTTCGTGTGAAGTTGCAATACGAGTCAGAGCCCGAGGTGAAGCCGAGTTATAGCGGAGCAGAGAAGATTTTACGATCTCATAAACTTTTCCGGACCTAGATACACAGTTTATAGGTCTAGGCCTATAAATGCAGTGTTAGGGATCGTTTGCAAGCGCGAAAATTGCACTTATGATGGAGGTGTGATAAAAAAATATCATGGTTTTATTTTAACATACTCTGAATTTGTAGTTGCTCACATTTCTGCCGCACAACTTCCTTAACTAAATTTCATTTCGAAGGGAGATATTCAAGAAAAACTGTTTTTGTCACGCAGCGGCTTAGTATAGAAATTTTCACAAAGCCATTCATCATTTTTAAGCAAACCAATCATTCTGCTCTCATCAATGAAAAAATTATTTAAAATTTTGTATAATATGTAATAAAATTTAATATAAATGAACTTAAGAGAAAAATGCACAATTTGTACTGAAAAGGGGTTATAATGAAAGATACGTCCCATTTTCGCTGTATCTTCGTTGTAGCGGGAATCTTGTACAGAATGAGAAAAGACACGTTCCCCTCGAGAAGGACCTATATAGGCGAGGTGTCGGATTTTTGATGACGTAAGAGGCCTATTTAAAAGAATTCGCTGAGATATGCCCTTTTGAGAGTTGAGAGTTTGAGAGATAAGCCCTTTTTATATTATATCAATGCTACGTCACTTTAATTTTCAATTAATTACGTTCTCCTTGCATTTCAGTATTATAGACAATTTCATTTTTTATCCACACCACTGAATACAACTTTTCGAGACGAGTCCAACGATATAGAAATCTCAATTTTTATGAAAAGTTGAGTTGAAGAGGTAGGGCAGATTTGTCTACTTGGATACATAGAAGTGTGTTTAGATCTCTCGTTTGATCATCGGAGTTAAGTTTTTGAATATAATATATAATGTACACAATTTAAGGTTTAAATTTGAAACTAATGGATTTTCAATTGTTCAATTTTAAAATGTTATCTTAAATGCATATATTTTAATTATTTTAACAGTTATTAATTGTATTTATAGTTAAACATTTTCTACTCTTGAACTTCTTATACTTGCATTGTAAAAATTATAATTTGTAGAATTTTTATTTTGTACATTTTTATAAAATGTTTAACTCTGTTCAATGTAAAATGTTACCTCGGATGTCTAATTGTATACTGAAATTTTTCAACACTTATTAATACCATTTATAATTGAAAACTTTTTAGTTGTGAACTTTCAATGCTTGCATTGGAAAAACTATAATTTGTATTTTGTACACTTTTGTAGAATATTTAAAGCTGTTTAATTGAAAATTTTGCAGTATGAACTTTTTAATCATCTATGGTTTTAAAGGCCTTCAAATTGTACTGCCAAAATTTGAAAATTTGTAAGTTACTAATTTTTTGTATTATTCTTTTAAAGCGGAACAAGTATAAAGCTGGCATTTGCTTTTCACCACAGTGGATATACATAATGACATTAGAAGCGTAAAGAAAAAGGTTTATAATATCAATAATTTGATATTTTTTAGTTTGAAACTCTTCGATATGAATTTCTTGACATGTTATGCTTTATGTTATCATTTATGTATCAGGTAGTATTGGAGATGAGAATAGCTTAAGTTTGCGAGCCAGCTCAAAAGCCAGCAATATTCTCCTGCCTAACAGAATAAGGGATTTTCTTGTGTTACTGAATAAGTATTTTGGATCAAAACTAAACAATTAAAACTGTAGAATCCAATATGGGATCCTAAAATTTTTGAAAAATTCAATAAGTTTGCAGATATTTATGAAAGTTGGTACTATGTGTTTTTTTGGATCGTTGTATAAAATTTCCAGCTAATAGCTGGAGTTTCCAAAATAGCTCTAGTTATCAAACTAGCTCAACCTTCAAAGCTGACTAAAAATCATGGTGAAAAATATTCGCATATACCACTCCAATACACAAATAGTTATCAACATTTAAATTTTTTAATTTTTAGTTGCAATATTTCAGATTTTGTATCATTGAACTTTGTGTATATTAAATTGTTAAAGTTTACTTTTATTGAAATTATGCTAGTTTGACTTAAATTACCGAAAGACAATAAACATTTGCATCAACTCAAACATTTCTAAGAGTGTATTGGGACAGACACACGTGCAAATTCCAGATACTTCATTCGGTTGTGGAACTAAACACGTTCGATTGGCTGCCATGCCAATGTCCTGCATGCTGACCTGTAGGTCTAGGGTTAGACTAGATACTTGTCGTCGATAATGCACAGAATAGTACAAATACTAGAGACCAAATACCATTATAGATTTCTAGAGTCCATACAATTTTCCCCAAAATCACAGTCTCAGTTACTCCCCCGACCCGGCATCACAGACAAAATACGACAATGAACTAATAATTCTGCCAAACGATCCGTTGCACAATTGAAGATTTTTCCTGAAATAGCAATTGAATATAAGATAAAGAATTGTGAAAAAGGATAACGTTAAATTATTCTTAAATTGATACTTGTTGATTTACTTCTCTGAAAACATTTCATGCAGTGAAATTTCTTTTTCATGGCTTTGTTATCTGATTTCTTATGGTTTTTTATGGATTCAAAAACATAATGAATATTATATCTGAGCACATTTTACTATTACAAGTAATTTTTTGTTTCTCTTAGAAAATTATTTCTTTAGAACTATGTGAAAGTTTTACCTTCAAATTGAAAAATGTTAACCTTTTTTTAAATTTTGTTTTAATTGTCAATCAATTCGCACTCATGTCAGTCAAAAACAAAACTTTTCATTCAATTTTTATTGAGTCGATCAAGCACGTTTAATTCAATCAGCCGAAGATTTTGTTTGATTCTTTTTGTAAATTTTACCAAATATTTTGTTCATTTCATCAAATATTTCGTCGATTCAAACCAATTTTTTCCGAGTAGGGACATTTTCGTTTTCGACCTTTTTCGGTTAGGGGTTAACAAAAAATTTGATAAAAACAATTTGACGAAAATGAAAAAAATTTTATTTTACACCCAAGAAATCGGTAATTCCAGCAGAATATATAATGGGAGTATTTACTGAAGCATTTTTTACATATCAATAAAGACATTCCACTTAAAATTTTTTTTTTAAGTATTGGAAATGCGTAATAAAAACGTCCCCAGAAGACATATATCAATCAGAATTCCAGCTTGCATAAAAGTTAATAGGATTCTCGACTATCACCTGTGTCATATAAGTAATTACAAGAGTTTGACCGATCCTTATGATCCGCTTCACGAGTGAATCCTCCTTGACAGTAAACAAGTTAGTAATATTTGATGAGAAATGATCGATCAAAAAATTCCCGATTACCGAAGGTTTGGATGAAATTTTTCATATAAGTATACTTATAACTTATATATAATAATATATATAATATACTTATATAAAAGTATATTAGGTTTCAAAGTTAAAAGTTTGTTTAGCTAAATAACACTCAGAGAAATTTCCTCTTGAGTTAGAAGGATGCTTCTTCACACCAATGGAATTTCCTCTTAATTTTAAGGTAAAAAGAAATTTGATTTGTCTCAAAAAGAATCTTTTTGAAATTTTGAGTTCAACTCTTTGCCAAAATCCAGAAAAGTCTTCCTAAAAATTTGGAAAAGTCATAAAATCAAGAGTAAATCCTACTCTTCAAATATAAATCATGAGCATGATTAAATTGTGTGTAATTGCTGAGAATTCGTACAATATATTTACGTGTGCAATATTAATTTTTGGGAGCCCAAAGGCCTAGATTGATCGTTAACCTTCATTTTTTCATGAAGTTCAACTTCAGATTTTATATATTTATATATTATATTTTATATTATATATTTATATTTTTATATTTTATATTTATATTTATATTCCAATTATTTGATATTATATATCTATATATATTCCATTTTATATTCCATTGTATATCTAATTGAATCTGAAGTAGCACCTTATAAAAAAATGAAGGTCAACGACGAATTTCGGACTTTTGGCTCCTAGATAATTATTATTGCACGAGTAAATATTTTGTATGAACACTTAGCAATTAGATCATTTTCAACCCTTCTCTCGATTTAAATTTAAATAGTAGGATTCTTATTGATTCTATGATTTTTCCAAATTTTTAAGAACACTTTTCTAGATTTGGCAAAGAGTTGAACGAAAGAACATTTAAATTCAAACTTGATTCTCTCGTAAGTCATAAGGTTTTCAGAACTGTTCTTTTTAGGAATAGGTAGAAGAACTGATACGGGAGTTCGCAAATAAGAAAAATATGAGAAATAACCAATAATACGATAATGCAGTAATGTTGATATTTTTAAGAGGTGGATTCTGTTATTTTAAGATAATTTTACAGTCCTTACGTTTATGAACCTAAATAAATTTTACACTAAATAAATACGAAACATAGCTGCATATACCATGAAGATTTGTAAAATCATTTTCATAAATATTTTCGCTACAATATTTCATACTTACTTCTAATTCAAATAAATGTGCACATTATATTCTTCTTGCGAAACTAATTTGTATTGCTACGGCATGAAATAAATTAAATTTTACGTCATTTAAAAAAATGTTAGTGTTGATAACGATTTATATATCGAAAAAATTATAAATGAAATTACTCCACACAAAATAACAGGAAAAATTACCTTTGTAATTTAAAAATAATAAATAATTCATAACTGATCTCAGTGCATGTCCCGTTCCGCCCCAGACCCGGGGCGAGATAGGACAAAAGGCCCTCCTTTTTAATTTGTACTTTTTGCTCGTAATTAATTGTTTTAACATATTTATTTCTACACTTAATCAAAACATGAAGGTAGTATTTCAGTGTAGGTGGCGAGTACGTTAATGAAAAGATAAGTCTTGTATGAGCCTTCTATAATAACATCGATATTTGGATTACTTGTCAATCCATTCATCTCCGCCATAAATAATAAATTTAAAATTTCTTAACATTTTTAAAACTTTTTATCGATTCTGATAGGCATTATAAAATTATTTCGTCGAATCCTGAATCTAGTATTCATGTTATATTCGGAGTCACAAACAAAACTTGAGTAAATAAGAACCCAATAAGTACATCAATTTCTTTTATAGGACGATATTAAAGAATATCGGTTACCGTTTGTGGTAATTTAGAGCACATATTACTGCGAAAAATACAATCAGAAAAGTATAATAGCACTCCGAAATTTATTATATCTGCAATAACAGATATCAAAAAGAACTGATTTTCAACATGTTTAGATTAAAAAATACGTCTCTTGTAAGCGAATTTATCTATGAACTAAAAATAACGCAATTTCAAGCACTTTCTGTTATCTTACTTTATGTCTGGTTGGATAAACATAAGTTTTCAAGAATAGATACTTTTTTTAGAAAAATACTGAAATCTGCACGACACCATGTTCAAAGTGATAGGTAATCTTCCCGATTTCGTGAAGCTTACTTCCTGACGAAAAATTCTAAGGCATCCAATCTTTATTCTTGAAAGTAACGTCAAAAGAATTCACACATTGCACGAAAATAATAAAACGAAAATGGTTCTAATATTTTCAATCTTGACAAATATGTCATACCAAGATGGTAGATTCAATAAATTTAAATTGGTAAAATACTCTTAATATCATTTCATTCATTAAATGTAACATCATTGTTATTGAGCACCCTATAAAATAATGTCGAATTTGTTAAAATTCTTTAAATTTCGTGCTCGAATAAGATATCTTGTTTTTCAGAATGAGGTTGTCGATTGAGTGATCAGAATCAAACAAGTAATACAAAAAAGGGAAAAAAACATAAAAGCAGATGATCGACTAAAGTATAAAGGGATTTCAAACAGAATACGAAGAATAAAGACAGCTGTTAAGACGTGGATGAAAATTCGAAAGGAAAGAAAAATGCGAAAGTGGCTAAAAGTGAGTTTTCGAGATCAAAGTAAAACCGATGATAAAATACCCCCAGCTTCGTATTCACCAAGCAAGTCCATCAGCGCAGACCTTTTGAATTTCGCAGGATATAACGAATATGTACTTATCTTTCTAAAAGGTCCAAAATCGGTATTAGAACTTCATTCCCACAAATTGAAGGGTCCACATTTCATCAGTTTGCAACTTCAGAATCTCATATTATTCCATTGACCATTAATATACTATATATCCTAATTCTTGATCTCAAAGCGAATAAGAAGATTATTAATTTATGAGAATTTCTACAATAGAATCTATAGATTACTGTGGATGGAAAAATTTATTATTTAGAAATCAGAGATCAAATCGATTGTAGCCTTTCATTTTAGAGCTATTTGGTAATACTTTCACTGTTTAGCCAATTTCGAGAAAAATGCTTTGAGAATGTTTAAGGAATTCATATGGAATTAATATGGATTGTAAGAAAAAATCTTTCAACGGCTCTAGTAAACCAACTGTAAAATTTTTGATTCAAGAACCCTACCGTTGGGCTATGAGGGACGTTACAATATTTTTTTTCAATTTCCTATTGTTCTTAACATAAAGATTGACGATTCGACAGACACCGCCCCCTAAACGTATCAAGGAGTTTGTGCACGAACCCTGGTAAAAATCTTTCATTTTTTTAAATACGAATGACAACTACAAAAAAAACACTTTTGGCCCTATTCTTGTCAGTCGATTCGGTCGATTCATGTTGTCAACATAACCATAGTTGGTTCTTACTGGATTGCTATACTTAAAATATGAACTAATTTTTCCTGTTACCAACTTTAAAAGAAAATTTCAAATCTATATGTAAACAAATATTGAACTCACCATATTGCTATATTCTTAATATTAACAAAATGTTTTATAAACGAAAAAGTTGAAAGTGAAAACTATCTTGAAGATGAAAATTTCTGTTTGAAAATAGCTATAAATAATCTACCCGGGAGTAAAGAAACGATTGAACGCGCGTTGTTGGATATCATTCTGAAAAGTACCTCGTAGTAAGGGATTGTCAATTGGGAAGTATCGATTCGTGCAGAACTTCTGTGATGGCAATGAATCAGTAACAAAAAATCATAATTTAAAAAAGTGACCAAGTGAAGATTAAATAAATTATGATTTAAAAAAATTGGTGATTATCCTAAAAGTTTGAATGTTAGCGTCCTCTTCTCTTTTTAGTCCACTTAAGTCGTTTGTCTTATGTCGTGCTGAGCAATGCTAAGTATACTCAGTACACTTAGTAGCAGTATGCTGAGTATGCATCCACTTCATTCCCGACAATAACCCGATAATAAGAACCAGAAAGTACATTTTTATGTGAATTTTGGAGATTCTAGACAAAATTGACATTTTTGACATAAAATAAATTAAAAATCGTTCGAACGATTTGATGGTGCTACTTCGAAAGTGCGTTTCGTTTGCCTTGTTTTGGTCATGTACATAGCAGAATTATATAAAATAAGAAAATAAACAGGTTAAACAACCATCACAGGGTCCCACTGGGAGCAACTGCTATCTATGAAAATGACACCAGCTCCCACCAGAACCACGGTAGATCACACCTATGGCCACATCTCACGACCTTTATATATATATATATATATATATATATTAAATCTATCTTTCCAGAGATAAAAGTGAGACTTACAGTATTTTGGAATAAATAAAGTGATGCTTCAAAAATCCAAAAGGATTTTCTTTTCTTTCCTGCGCGATTTCAGGTTAGATTGCACAGGCCCGTCACCCGGAGGTTTACGGATGAGAGGCATACTCATGTGAATCGGAATATTCCGATTCATCACTTCGAATATGCATGGAAACCAATTTGAAAAACTGTTTTTCCGATTCAGAAATTTTATTTCTAATCGGATGCAATCTGACATCGCCTTTTATATAAGAAAGGGCATTCACGAAGGCCCCAGACCCAGTTAATGTTCTCCAATCGGTTCTTTCTTCATGAGCATCCAGTAAGTGTTTACTTTAATGAATTTTCCCATTTTTGGAGAAAGACCTTCTGGAAAATCTTTTTTCTAGTACAAAAGTCAAAATACTTACTTAGAAGTTAGTCGTTAATTTAGTTTTCAATCAATACCCAAGTATTATAGTCAAAATCTTATAATAAATAAACATAATATCATTAAGATCAATTCTGCCGTACAAACAAAAAAGATACGTAAGTCCAATCTCACTCGAACTGAGAAAATCGAGAAAAATTGTTTGCCTAAAGAACTCTAATATCAAATAAAATTTTGAATAATCTAGATACACTATTCGCGTGAAAATAATGTGCTCTTTCATATTTTGCAATAAAAAATTGATTTTTTAAACGATTTCTTTATAAAATGGACTTGCAATTTTTTGCTTGTCGCGGAAAGGCAAAAAGAACACAAAGTCACTTGCGGACGATGCCTTTATCGGAGAGCTCGAGCACGGCCTCAAAATACAACAACAAAGCATACGTAAAGGGACACTGTGTGTTCAGCGGCTGTCCCGAACTTACCCGAACGATCGTCACTAGTGTATAGCCGAATCTAGCCAGGTCTTATTTCCTTTGGATTTCCGATCAGAACCCGAGCTATTTCACAAGTCTAAAACATACGTAAGGGCAAGCGATTCTTTTCATTTGTAAATTCGCTCCGCACTAGGTCACATAAGGCAAAAAAGACACAAAATTCTTTAGGTTCTTTTTTATTTGTATGCTGATGATGTGGAAAATATAATATAATATTATATATATATATATATATATATATATATATATATATAATATTGTGCAAATTTTAGGACACGCAAAGTGCTTTGTGTATCTTTTTATGTTGTATTTTTTAACTTTTTCTACTTTCCTCATTTATAAACAATCGTTTTTTGCGAAAAATATTGATAATTAATAACTTTGATTAAGACAATTATACGCAGCTTTCTCTTCCAAATCCATCGATACCAAAAACTCATTTTTCATAAAAATGTCACTTATGCATCTTTTTAGTTTGGACGGCAGAATTGCAAAGACCAGATTAGTCACCTGCATTACTGCAGTAGTCCAAAGTTGACGATACGCATCAATTTTCGCAGAACTAGCACCACAAACAGAAACCCATCAATCAGTCAACAAGACAACGATGCAAATAGGCTGCATTTTTAATCTCCTACACCCACAAATGCTGGAATCTGAACCGCATATCTGTATCAGTTTAACGTCTCTATCATGCATTCGCATCAAATCGCAAAATTATTTCATATTTATAAAAAGCCCCACACAACAAACTGAAAGTTAGATTCCCCTAATCTACATGGGAATATTCACAATCTCCGAATGCAGATTAGATGTTTTGACTCACACAAATTATCACTTCTACTAAAAACTCCTCATACCTTGGTATCTAGGAAGGGATACCATGCAGTTTGATAACGGCGTCATTTTTAAAATATGGACATCACGATTTTCAAATACTGATTGGTTATTTTATGTCTTATACATTTACTATTACATCTAGAACTTCTCACCCCTTGGCATCTAAGAAGAAGTACCATACCTTTCGACAACTTTGTCGTATTCCAAATATGGAAATCGGTACGTAGGAACGGATTTAGTGCATTAGAACTACTGCATCACTTTGCAAATGTAGATGTATCTAAAGTCCTAAATTTTAATTGGATACTTAGACTTTTGCCACTCTTTCATATCAACAATGATGGACGCTTATGAGAACCTAGGCCTACCCCTACTTCTGATATGATTCGCCTATATAGGAATCTGGGAAGGGTAATGTATATAAATACCGCAGATTATGAAGCAAAAACCAATTTAGAGTTAGAAATCATCATCACACAGAAAAAAGTATGAAATAAACACTGATTTTAGGGTACCATATTAACCTGCAAAAAAATAAGCAGTGGTAGTTTGAATGCTACACTGAAGCAAGCGAATTTCATAATTATCTTCATGTCTAAAGCGAATGATTCCCTGTGATGTAGGGTACGAAGTATTAGCTACTTGGAGTACGAACTGCAAAACAAAACAAACAAAACAACTCCGCATTTTACCTGCAACAAAATTTACCCCTGCGTTTTTACTGTACAGTTAACAACCAGTTCAGAATAAACGAAGGACCATTAAATCCCCAAACTCCGGAACAAGTAGTCAGCCCATCAACAGTCACTCAGAAAATACTATCACCAGTTAATATGTTCTTCTAAAATTTCAAGGACTTCGACCCTGACTTTACAAGACCCGTTGAAATTGCCTATTCGCGACTAGTTAAGTCTAAAATCTATGCCAAACTTTAAACTCGAAATCAACCTCAGAGATATAAAGCCCAGCAGCTGAAAAAAAAACAAAAAAAAACAGGTCAGAATCCAAATTTTTTCCGAATGAGAGATGCCGCCATGTTACTCGCCGCAAATGTAACCTTGTGCATTTTTTCCAGTTTTTCGTGGACTTTAAATTTTTCAAAATAAGAGTTACCGCAATGTGACTTGCCGCACATGTTGTTAGCCACACTTTTGCCAATTTTTCCAGGATTCCAAATTTTTCCGAATAAGGGATGCCGCAATATGACTTTCCAATGTGACCCGCCGCCAATGTGACTTGCCGATAATGTGATGATGACCCGGCCAGTCAGGAATACCTATCTGAAAATATCGCCTTCCTTATGGCTTATACATACAGAAAACTTTCAGGCATTCTCACCCGCGATATTCGCATCGTAACTTATAAGACAGTATTTAACATACCAAATATTTGAAAACGGTTAATGAAAGATAAAAAATTTGGCTTTCTGTTGATATAAATATAATAATGAATTAGGTATGTTTTATGATTGTAATTTTGCTGTAAAATTTTGTGGGAGGTGAGAGTGCACTACGATTTTGTTCGTGTACCCAGTTTTTTTCTCATTCTGTTCCTTATTTTGAGGTTTATAAAGTTCTGTATTTACTTTTCTCCCTTTCTCAGAGCCAGGACACCTTTTGAACGCGGTAGTTTATAACGGACAACCAAACTTCCTTCATAACTTTGATCCGTATTCTTTCTTGGGTTGATTGTGTTTATGTGAATGTTTCGCTCTTGCTTTAATTTTTATGTATTTTGTTATTTGTTCAGCGACTATAGTGTTTTCTCTATCATACATTTATTTTCGCTACACTCAGAAAAAAGATTTTATTCATCTAAAAACTGAATCAGTGAAATCGTGAGAATGTAGTCACTGAGAATCAGTGAATAACCGCTGAATAAATCAGTGAAATAACGTTTTTAAAAACCATTTCTTTAAGAAAAATCACTTGCGAAAATGACTCGAAATTATAAATAAAACTGCTGCGAATCATGAAATCGAGTCAAGACATAGTAATCAAGTATACAATTTCCGAAATAAATATAAATCTCGCATCAGTCCTTCACTGAACATGGAACATTTTGTTCGAATTCTTTAATAACACATTGACCTATACAATTGTGCGATACTTTAATTCATATTTCTCTATTCCGTAAAATAATACAATACCTTACTGAGATTACTCTGAACTGATTTGCAAAGTGAAAAGAAGAAAAATCACTGATTTTTCATTCAAACCTGCATTACTGATTTGAACAGTGCAAATTTCATTGATACAGTTTTATAGAGTTGATTTAAAGAAAATTTCTTTTAATAAAAGAAAAGTATTACTTGGCTCTCAGTAAAAAAATGGAAATATCTTTAAAACGGTTATTCAAAAAGGGGGTGTACTTTTGATATTCTCTCTTAAGAAATTAACATATTTTGAAAAATTCAAAAAATTTGAAATAACTCGAGAACAGCTAATTATTGATACGACACAAATAAAAAAATTGTTTGGCTATTAAAAAAGGCCTTTCCTATCAGTTCTTTTTCTTAAGCATTTAACAAATTTTCAAACATTTAGTTTTTGCGCAAAAATAATTGTCATCAATGGGAAATATCTCGAAAAAAAATTTAGTCACCAAGTCTTTAAGTTTTAAGAAGCTAAGATTTAAATGAATAAATTGATTAGTTTCTGCAATTTATGTAGTAATTAGTACAAAATAAACGTTTTAAATAAATTGATAAAAATATAAATTTGATAGATTGGAATTTTATTTGTATAATTTGAAGGTAATGTATTAGATATATAGCTAAATATATGTGTAATTAAAATATTTAACATATGTACCTTTTGCGTAAGTTCATAATTCAGATTTAAAATAAAAGTTCTTCTATGTGTGTAATGAAAAATCTTCTAAATAAATTAAAACTTTATACGTGTTACCGAGCAAGAACGCAGCCAGCCACATGTGCTAACCTGCCAAATTGTCATTTACCATAATTCTGCTAATATACTAGCAGAAAATAAGCAGCTCAGTATCAATCTTGGAATCTTGGAATCTGTCCCATTGTACGGTGGTGAGATCTTTTGTATTATATTATAAAAATAATGGAAAGATGGAAAGATGGAAAGAGCGAGTGCAATATGCAGGGTTGAATAGGGACAAATGGAAAAGAAATTGATGAAAAGGGAGAGGGCAATATGCAGGGACGCCAGGGATGAATTGAAAAGTGATTAATGGCAGTGGCGTAGCCAGGGGTTCGAAAGGCTGAACAGAAAGCACGTTACTACTTACAGGGAAAAATTAGGATGATTTACGATGTAAAATTTATATATGTAATATTTATCATCCTTGCAAGAAAAATTGTTTTCAAATCATGAAAACTCTACGTTATCACGCACATCCATTAAACTTTCCTAACATATTTTCAATTATCCATTAATTAAGACCACATTAGAGCCATCCGATTCTATATAAAAGCGCCCTTTGATTACGGACCGATTAAAGAATAGTCCAGAGTTTGAAACAAAAAACAAATTATTATATTATTCCTATTACAAAATTTATTGTTGAAATTTTAATTTAATATTGCACTTATAATAATTATATAGTACCTTAAACTGTGGCTAAGCGGCGCGTGTGGGGGAAACTGGCTCTCCTGTAACTTTATTTTATATATTTAATTATCTCTTTCTCTGAATAACAAATTGTAAGTTAAGCGATTTTTTTCTTTTCAACACATTGAACTTTATTTGTGATCTTGTTTGGTGTAGATTCGTTAGTTATAACGAATAAAAAGTGCATTCGTATAAGATTCTTAGTTTTGGAAATTTTGTTAGGTTGTGTAAAGAAACTCGTGAAATAGTTGACTTGCAGAAGTCTGTGAAAAATTGTGAAACGGATAATATTTCCTGGCATCTGACCAAGATTTATGCAAATTTTCACAAGAATACAATTCTTTCTTTTTCGCCCGAGGTTCAGATAGAGATTATATATTTTAAGCATCAATACCTAATGGAAATTTCTGCTTGCACTTTCTTTTCAAACCCCGAAAAAAATGAGCCTATATTATACTTACAATATTTTTTGTCATAACCTTAGTCTACTATTTAAATATGATGTGGAGTGTAAACAGGGCCATAGCGCAGCGATAACGTGAACCGCTAAAAATCCGTTAATGTCTGCTACAGCTGTTAGTTAGCCAACCAGATCTCAGTACGCCATTACTTTATAAGCATAGGATACTAAATAATCCGTTTATAGGCCTAGGCCTATTAATACTATTTTAGGGGTTGTTTTCAGGCGCTAAAATCGCTCTCATGATGGAGGTGTAATAAAAAAGAAATTATCTTAAACCTTAATTTCAGAAAAGATTCTGGTTATGTCGAAAGAATGCTTCTTCTGTCAGAAGAACATATTTCGGTTTAACATATAACAAATTTTAGACACTAACACTCATATAGATCTTATCGAGTTATTTTTTGAGAGTTGCATGAGTACCGTAATAATAATACGATGGCAAAAATATTATTATAACTTGAAGTGCTTGGAGAATGTTTCCGAATACTATTTCACATTCTAAAAAGATCGTCTTCAAAAGTCTCAACGATCGATTACACTACTTTAGTCACAGGAAATGTGTGCATAAACTAAAATCTCCATAATTATTTAACGAAAGCTTCATTTAAGTGAATTTAAATTGGTTTATCACAATATTAGATCCGCCATTTTGAATTTTGAAATTATTTTATCACATTTGGATTCAGCGACCTCGAAAACCTAACTTCGACCATCTTTTTATAGTTTATAACATTTTTCCGATTTTTTTTCGGCATATTTGATCTTCTATTTTGAATTTGGAAACAATGACATCATATACGAATTCCGCAACCTCGAAAACATAAATGTGACGATTTTTCTGCAGTTCCTTACTTTTTTCCGATTTATGATCCGCCATATTTAATCCACCATTTCGAATTTGAAAATAATTATGTCAAATTCGGATTCAGTGACATAGAAAACCCAAATATAACTAATACTTGAACGGCACCTAATATCGACGCCTCCATTCAATATGAGTCTATCTGCTGACAGCGCCGTGTATGAAACTATGCGCTGTGTATAATAAGCATAGGGAATAGTCTCATACAGAGCGCTGTCAGCACATAGACTCATATTGAATGGAGGCGTCGATATAATCCTTCCAAACTTTGAGACTCTAGCTCAACCCGTTGGTCAGTTATCATTAAAAGACTATTATTGATAAACACACAAACACAGCACAGACATTTTTTTAAAAACCCGCTTTCGGACTCCTGAGGTTGAATTATTTCAAGACATGTCAAAAACCAGTGTGTGGCAGTGGGACCATACGACAGAAGTGAAACTTTGATGCATTAACTTTGAAATTTCTCGTGGGGAATCATGACTTTTGAAAAGATCGAATGGTAAGAGAGTGCAGCGAGAGAATATATACATGCTTCGCTTATCCTATCAGTGGTGGGGATATCGAAGAGGACTCTTTAGAGTAATTGCGAATCTCTGCACAAAAGGGAGACGCGAATAGAGAGAGAAGGTATAGAGTATAGAAAGTATA
This sequence comes from Andricus curvator, assembly GCA_932195095.1. Lineage (NCBI taxonomy): Eukaryota > Metazoa > Arthropoda > Insecta > Hymenoptera > Cynipidae > Andricus > Andricus curvator. The sequence goes on from CAKNYM010043486.1 coordinate 111,157, forward strand.
CTTGTAAGAAAAAGACAGAGAGATATCCGTTCGGTCGGTCGGTCGATCAGTCGATCGTTTTTCTTCAATTCACTCCCGTTTTCAATTCACTCCCAAAAGAAGTTTCAGTTTAAAAATGAAGTTTGATTTTCATAGTTAGAAAGCGTCCTCTATGAGGAAGCAAAAGAAGCCTCAAAGTTTCTTTTTGACTGATAGAATACGCACGAAACTAAATACGTCAAGGCTTCAACTCCTAATAAAGCTTCGTAATAACCTAATAAGCTATGCTTTCTTTAATGTTGAATATTTGACCTTCCTTACATTTTTTTAAATCATTGTCTCTGCGTGCTTAAAACAGAAATGTATTCCTGATGAAGGCCCGCAATGTATGCCGAAACATTGGAGATTGATTGTCTAAACGATATTTGACACCTAAAATCGTGTGGTCTTTTGTATGGAAACTTAAGATTTCAAAAAAAAAAACTATTCCTCAAATTATATTTATAACAACGGTCGAACAAAAGGAAAAGTAATTTTTTAATTAAACTCTGAATTTACTTTTGGAGTACTTCACTCTAATTCTACTTTTGGAGCAATGGGCCAATTTTAATATGATTTAAATTTAAAAAAAGTATACGTACCGTCGAGTGACAAGGAAAAGAGTCGGAAAAAGTAGAAAAAGCAGCGTTGGTAAGACGACATATCGATACGAACGTTCGTGAGAGCTTCGCTTGTTTAGACTATTCGCCAATTTTGTACGCATTTTTGGCTTTGTGAGCTTACTTTCACACGATTAAAGGTATTTATATATAATAAAATATCCAATTGCTCGAGCTGGACGCTTGATTTATCACATATCGTTATAGAAGAAATATAAAGATACGTTTCACCATGTTGTATGATTCTATCTAGAATAAACCACGATGTGAATTTCTCTTTATCCCGATCACATGCGCTGGATGCTACTTCTTTATGACAATCCCAATGAAATTTTGTACGTATTGTCGGCTAGACGATTGTTAATTTTGGAACTCTTATTTGAAAACATCTTCGACTCAATCTTGGAGAAAAGGAAGCTTAATTTCTACTTCTCATGGCGATTTCTTGCCAATGTCACTCAACTTCCAATAAAAGAACACCCGGTTTACGAATTCGTAGAACTGTTAGCTTCGTGTGGCCTCGAAATGTTGTGATGTGCGGAGCAAGGCAGGCTTGCTCATACCAACTGCTCAGGCATTCGTAAACAACAAGAGCGTAGGGAAAAAGCGGACATTGCGCGGGTATTCGCGCGCGGATATTGCGTAATATTAGGAAATGGTTTACACAGCCTGACTGTTTACGTTTGGATTCCCCCAATTGAGGATCAAGGCTACTTGCAAGCCATCCCCGAAATTGTTGATAAATCAGGAGTTGAGTGTAATTGTTTTCTAATGCAAAGATTCAATACCTCAATGCTGATGAGATCTTTGCAGCTGAATATACGTTAATTACAATTTTCAAGCATAACAGGGTGAGTATTTTCACAGGACCTATGATCTCTCGATCCATTTTTAAAATTTTTATATAAGCAAAAAATTTCTTTAAATTATTGTTATTATAGTGTTTACTATTTATTATTTATATTATATATTTATGTGTTTTTATTTAATTTTGCTTATTTTTTGTCTTGATAGAATTCTGAACTTGTTCTTTAAATTTCAGTCTTCTTTTCGATTCGCATTTTAATTCAATAATTTTGTGGGCGTTCGCATGAAAAGGGCCCATATGGCCGGTTCTATGTTAGGAGATATTCGCGTATTTCTAAATCAAGGTCAACATTATCATTTTCAGATTGAGTGGAAGATGATACAAGAACCTATACTGAATCTATTGGCACTACACTCATGTACCGAAAGTAATCCCGGCTCAAATTTATTACAACTTATTTCTTCAAGAATTATATCAAAAGAGGCTTTGCTACTCTTTTATTATTTGTGAACAAAATTGAGAAAAAATTGAGTAACTAAATCTTGAATACAGTATACATTTCGATCTTTTGTTTAATGGTGAGAATATAATGATGCTAATCTGTCGTGTTACCCGTCTAAATACGTCATGAGTGGTTTGTACCCATAATGTTCGGATGGTGTCGAACGTGTTCGGGCGTGTAAATCTCGCATAAACTACCGTGAGTCTGATCTAGACTTCACGTCTTGGATTGAATTATTATTCACCTGTCCATGTATGCTACACTCACTGACATTAATTCCTTCCGCTAGTTACAAGTAGACAAATGTGTTAAACCACTGTTCTACATCCATTTATTGAAATGCATTGATTCATTAATCTACATAATCTGTAATGTAGCAGGATGTGATTTCTATCCATTCAACAAATACAGTTCTGATGGTATGGTTTTGGCCAGATCAAGTTCAATAATAAAAGGTCTTTTTCGTTTTTCCTCTATTAGCCTAAATGCTTCATTAATACAAATTTATAAATGTTTGGCTACGTAACGTTTTCGAACCATACCGGTGCGGTGGGCCTTATCTGCAAAAACAAAATTTTTAAATCTGAAGAACAAAGTTCTGGAATAAGACATATATAAGTTTCCATTTTTTTCATTATTTTGGTTCTGAATAGTTCCAATTGTGTAGTAAAGTTTGATTTTTTTGCTTCGAAACAAAACAAGATCTAATAAGTTGGTGGATTTTAACAACGTAAAGATAATTTTTGTTCCAAGCAGATTGTACTCTGAAATTGGAGCAGAAAATACTTTTTATTTATTCTATGAATCTTGGATAGGTATTTCTACTTCGAACTTGAAAAAACTTCCAGTTATTTCCCCGTATTAGCAGTTTATGTGGCAGCGAGTAAAACTGCGTTTTTTAGGCCTGGGGGATGTTTTCAGCAGGAGCAGCCGGTCAGACATAGGCGAACTAAAAGCGCAATCGTAGACAAGCCCTGGGCAAGTCGAAGGCAAGTCGCAGGCGGGCCTTAGACGGAGCTGAAGGCGGGCCGAAGACGAGGCTGAGGGTGAGCCGCAGGCAAGCCGACCGCCCCTCCTGCAGGCCAAAAAAGTTTACGCGCGCCCCCCATACAATATTTATTCCGGCATTGATATGAAGAAAAGTGAGAAAAAGAATCAAACTTTCTGCTTACCAGAAATTACGGACAATTTTCGTGATTTTTCAATTTTCTGGTAATTTTGTATATTTGGGTAATTTTTGAAATTTATGGTAATTTTATAAATTTCCAAAAAATTTCGTAAACTTACCATGTTAAAATTTTTTGGAAATTTAGGATATACAGAAATTTCAAAAATCTCCAGAAATTGTCGGTAATTCATGCCAATATACGTTAATTTGTCGGTAATTTATAATAATGTGTCAGTAATTTATGGTATCTTATCACTTCGTGTTAGTCCAATCACTACACACAATTACTCTTTTAAATTAAACGTCAACGCGATAGTGGGTTCACCACTCCTGAAAACTGCGGTATAAGGTCTTTTTGAAGCAATTGTGAAAATTAGCCATATAAAGTGTCACTTTACGCAAAGAAGAAAATGTCAAAAAGCCACTTTTTCATGCCTCTATCAGAAAAAAAAATCTTTTACTATTCATCGAATTCAAACAAAAATTATTCGCTTGAAAATAACGAGAAAAATGAAATTTTTTGTAAATTTGATCTATGACCGCGTCGGGCGATCTAAGAGATTTTTTTTGCTTAAACCTTCGGGAAGTAAATTTGGCAACCCCTAAACACTTTTCAGCCCCCCCCCAAAAAAAAAAAAGGAAAGATCATAATTTTTTATTTTTTACACGCCCTGCTTGGTATAACGTAGATTTAATAAAATTTGTAATTAAACGCGTTCTACATTATTTTACAAATATGATAAAACATAATATAATGAATAATATATACTATAATAATAATAAAATAAGAATTTTCGTCTAAGTTTGGACCTTCGAAAAACCGCTTTTCGAGAAAAACATACCTAAAATTGGCGAGTGCTGTAAGCGCACGTGTTGTACTTTTTCTTTTATATAAAATAGGGGAAAGGTGCCCATAAGGAATTAGGAAACTCAACACTCGTATAAATACTCATTTTCAAATTAGCCTGAAAAGCTTGGTGTGTGGAAATAAAGTAGTTAAAGCTGGAAGGAAAAAAAGATCTTATTTATCATTTAAAATCAGTGACCTTTGAGTCCCTGTGTACCTGTGTGACTCACGTGTAGTTACCAGATACACAGTTAATCACTTCTTCAATATCATTCACAATTTAGAAGCGAACAATATTTTAACCACAAAGTGGATAAGTCTAATGCTGTCAGATTGTAAGTAAAGAAGCAAAAAATTGTTTCACTGGCTTCTTTTTCCCAAATAGTAGTTGGAAGATGTTCTTAACAAAAATATTAATTACGAGGAACATACAAATATAACTTTTCTAAAACACGCCAATACAAAAAAGTCATCGATATTCCGTATAATTTTGTAGATATATATTCCTTTTGACTCCCTGTGTATACCAACCGACTGTAGGCACCTTTCCCCTATACCCACTTCCGGTTGTTTTCAGGACATAAGTATAGTGTCAATAGATTCATTATAGGTCCTAGTGTCATCTCCTACTCAAACCCGAAAATTGTAATGTTGACACTGACTTCAAAAAAACATGAATATCCCCTAAACTAGAACCGACCACAAGGGCTCTTTTCATTCGGAAAATCAAATTTATGTAATATCAGTTTTAGGTACTTTAAATAGTGCTCTTTAAAGTTCGGAAACAAACCATTCAATTGGTTTTCGTACATTATAAAATATAAACGAAATTACCGTCGAGTTTAGTTCCTGGCGTTTTTTATTATTCCTGAATACTGTAATGTTCTATTCTTTTTTTAGAAGTTTATGGTAAGGGATAGAGTTCCTCTAGGGAGAGTTGTGTCACCGCTTACTCCGCTTCTGATTGGTGCCGCGAAAGCGGAATCGGATGTTTTGAAATTGGCGCGACTTTCAAGTCAAATATAATGTTCAGCCACTGATTGAATATTAAATAATAGTTTCCCACATGTTACAGTCAAAATGCACCTGCAATCCTGAACAAATGAGGTACATTTCCGACTTTTATTACATTATTTATTGAAAATTAAAATCTTACCTCAGAAACAGCTGATTTCGAGTGAGGTATCCAATAATCTCGATTAATACTCTCCATCCATAATTGCTTAAGCTTAGGATCTTTTGGGAGTTGTCTTAAGTAAAAACCTTGGCCAGAACTATTACGGCAGTAGAGAATGCAACACGACACTATTGTTTTTTCATTAAAAAAGTGCATTTTCATAACAAACACTGCATGAAAATATATGACACATAACCTTTTCTCAAAGTTTTGCTTCTTCTTTGTTTTTATTTTTGGCTTTTTGATTAAAGTTTTGCTGAGTGAGACATCTAGAATACTTTAAATGTTTCGCGCTTCGCTACGTATTTCCGATTCCGGTTTCGCGTCGGCTAGTGGAGGGGTGACGTGACACAACTCTCCCTAGAGGAACTCTAGTAAGGGAGAGTAGGGCTAAGCCGTCACTTTTTTTCAAGTCGTTTTTTAATTGAAAGTGGGAGAAGTTGGCGATTGTAGACGAGTGTAAAGTTTGCCGCACGAGCACAGCGAGCTCGGCAATCACACGAGTCAAATCGCCGCGCCGTCTCCCACTACGTTCACATAATACTTTGTCCGACACTCGCGATGGAAATGCGGCTGAGGAGTTCTTCGAGAGACGACGAAGTTGTCGATTTCTCAACTGATGATGTCACAGTGGTCGAAGTGAGTACTTTTTCCACTAGTGGGAAAAGTGAACTCACTTCGACCACTGTGATGTCATCAGCTGAGGAATCGATAACTTCGTCGTCTCGAGACGAGCCTCCGAAGTCGCATTTCCACCGCGGGTGTTGGACAAAAAATTTGTTTGAAAACGTATTAGGTATTGTTGGATCATGAATTTAGTTGGCTACAAAATGTTGCGAAAAATTCGAGGGGCTAACACGACACCCTCCTGGGACTAAGTCGATATTTGAATATAATGTTTGAAGAAAGAAAACGACACATTTTTGTAATTTTCACTATTGTAGCCTACTAAATTCTCGATCTAACAATACCTAATAAGTTGTGAAACAAAATTTTTTTACGTTCTCATCCTATAATGAGACGATATTAGTTTTATGTGAAATTGGAGTTTGTCGGTTTTCATTAAATCTTCACGTTCTGAGACCCCTGAGTCAGAAAAAAACGATTTTCACTGAAGCTTCTGTCTGTCTGTATGTATATCTGTCTGTATCCTGTAGGCACGATGACGTACTCGATATCGACTTAGCCCCACGCGTCAATTTTGTATATTGGTATCCGAACAACTTTGAAAATCATCATAAAATCAAAATTTAACAACACATGCATATTCAGCACCTTTTTTATGTAAGATGAATATACCTTGATTATAGAGGACGAGGATATACAAAAGAAAAACACAATTTTCCACAAGCGTCGGAAAAAACTTTTGACCCCCGAAAACACTTTTATGTCGTAAAATGTGGCATGTCATGCAGAACGTCACGAAACTCTGTCGATAAGAATAGGGCATTAGGGACCACTTTTATTTTAAAAAAGCAAGTTTACACGGTTTATATTTTTCTTTAAAAAAGCAAGTGGCGGCTTAGCCCCACTCCCCTTTGATGTAGAATGTACTATTCTATACTGTCCTGGACTATAATATTCTTTAATGTTCTAGAATATTCTCGAATATTCTGCAATTCTGTAATTTTCTACAACAACTTTTTTAATGTTTCATAATTATTCAGCAACTCAAACTTCAAAGACCATTTTTATCCGAAAGTAGATTATCATGCTACAAACAGTTAACAACATATTGATATCGAATACCACGTTCTTATACTACATTGAGATGGAAAATATCTTCAGGGTTTACAGTGAGTATAAAGACTGATATATTCTGAAAGTTCCAAAGAAATGGGCCATTCGACGATCAAAATCAAGTTATTAAACCATAATCACAAACAATGCGAGCCATATAAAAATATAAGAGAGAATCATTAGCTTGTAGAATATGTTCTGGAGAAGGTTACTGAAGCTGATCTAAGCATAAAACCTAATACGTAATCAGAAAAAAATGTTTCAAATTATTCTTGACGGTCATTTAGCGATATAGAGGGAGTTCAACCCGCTAACGAAAGGAGTACATCAATCTTGGAAGTTTTAACAGGGCGTTTGTTCAAACACCCTAATCCGTCGGTTGAGCGGGGAGGAAAAAAGGGAGTTTAAGAGTTTACAACCTGGCACGATACGTGGTACGTGCACGATAGAATCGTCTTTAATACTATACCCATATACCCCTTGAAAGCTATGCCGACCCTATCATGGATTGATCCTAACGTTGCGGTGCACCGGACGACGATGAGTGTCGTGAGCAAAGGATCGAGAAGTTACGACTTACGACCTATTGCGATCTAGGACACCGAGTACCTATGTTGCACGTTGAGTATTTTTATGGGTGCCAAAATATTTAGATCCCTGACTGTGCAAAAGAGAGTAGTGAATTTAGTGATATATTTCCGATACGCAGCACGCAACCCTTTATTACAAACCAGGCTAGTACGATGCTTTATTATACGATGGGTGTTCTCCGATAGTTTAGACGTACTGCTGCCCATAATAATTTACACGGATTCCCATGTGAGAGTTTGCTTCTTATTCAGCACGAAGAAAAATGAACGTTTACCCGTACTTCAAACCTTTGTGGAGGCAACTTCATGCAATTTTCTTTTTGTCCTACCCACGAAGGAATAATAAGGAGACCGATCTCCGTGCATGCGATTTGTAAGGAGCAACGACACCGTAAATGCCAGGCCTGCGAGTAGTAATCATTCTCATTACTGAGTGCGCAGGCGCGACGTGTCCAGTTATGTGGGTTTTTTTTCTTTTGCAACCGTAAAAACTTTGTTGAGCTTTCAAGTAAAATAAGTTTATAAGAGGTGTAAAATATCATTAGGACTTTTAGTTAACTGAATGATTAAGTTACGTAAAATTGCGGCAATTAAAAGTGTGCGTTATGAAAGTGGTAAACATACAATTTAATGAAATTGTATGAACATGAAACCCTGCAATTGGAATTGCAATTTATACTTACCACTTTTATAACGCGCTCCATTGATTACCGCAATCTTATGTCAGTCTAGTCATTCAGTTAACTAAAAGTATTAATTATATTCAATACTTTAAAACTTTTAAACACTCATTTTACTTGACAGCTCAAAAAGCTTTTCTCGGTTGCAAAAGAAAACAAACTTGCATAACCTGATAAATATGCTTTTTTTTTAAATCTGTCTCACTCGCATTATTCCGTGCATGAGAGAACATTTCGCGATTACGCACTCAGTGAAGAGTGATTGCTCCTTACAAGCCTGCCACTTATAGTTCTTTCACACCTTCCGTCAATCAGTTGTCGACCGACCAGCATATCCGAATATCCATTCACACCTTCGGAAAATTCAGTGAAATCTAGTAATATTTTAGTTATCTTCCGAAACTTACTAAAAGTTTACAAAATATGACTAGATTTCACTGAATTTTCAAAAGGTGTGAATGGATATTCTGATATATTGTTCGATGGACGACCGATTGACGCAAGGTGTAAAAGAGCCATTACGGTGCCGTTGCTCCTGTCAGATTCGAAAAAGTTTTCCATGGCAGTTCGGTCTCCTTATTATTCCTTCGTGGTCCTACTCGTCTTGAAAACGCAACTTTTCATTCATGCGAAGCAGACGTAATGTGGTAAATTTCATACCGGTAGCAACTGAATTTGCGCACTTTGCGAGCGGACCCACATAGAAAACGCTTAATTCACCAGGCGTAATTAGGTACTAAATTATACAGGAGTGCTGGACCGCGACATTGACCGCCATGTTTGTACTTTATGTCAAGTTCAAACGGTACTCTTTGATAGTTATAACTTTTAGCTTTTTAACAATTGTACAAAAAATTGTAAATTGATAAAAAATTGTGAATTGAATTGTAGTAAAATCAAAATATAAAAATATAGTCAACAAAGGGGAATCCGTCTATTAGTTTTTCTTTAGAAGTCGGGATCAAATTAGGCACAATGTTGCAAACATTCAGATGTTTTTAGTGACAATTCAATGATAATTTAATATTTTTTAAGATTATGGGAATTATTAATTTGCATGCAGTGTATAAACAGTATTATAATATTTACTTTCAGTATTTAAAATTTGTTGGAGCATGATCCTCCTATAAAAGCCTGCATTTATCCTGATGATTCCTTTCTTCCGTATAATCTGTTGTTTTTTTGCATATAATTTTATATTCGTATAAGTATTTCAGTTTTCATCGAAGAGTGCCTCCCTGTAAGAAGGTGTGTATTGAAATGGAATAAAATGATTTCAAATATGGCAAAAAACGACATTCGTTTGATCTAAAAATGTTGTGAATTTTATTGAAGGAGGAATTGTTCGGAATTGCCTTGAGTGCACTTCGAATCAATAAGAATTGTTCTGGATTAAAATGTTGACAATTATACTTAACGTAAGGAATTAAATTGACTTTAATATTCATCCCCATCTCACGGCATTTAATAGAATTAACTTGCCTTCAATTTGTACCCTCTTCAACAGAATTAAAACGTATTCATGCATTGACAGAAATCATCATAGGATTGAACAGGACTGAATTGAGACGAAAATATTTGATGTTCATATAAATTAAAACGTTAACGGATGGAAACGACATTCATTTGGATTCATAACGTTGTGAATGTCGCCATATTTGTAATCATTTTAATCTATCTTAAGGCCATATGAGCGTAACCTCAAATTTTTTGTTTACATTTTTTTCAAAATCAACTTACGTTCACACGAAACGCGATATCGAGTTGAAAATTTGGTAACTAAATATAAAGCACTAAGAAACGCTGGTCTGGTCCTAAATTTTTATAAGTATAATAAACACAATTTTTTTTTGCTTTTTTCATAATTATAAAAATTTAGGACGGGAGCCTCGTTTCTTAGTGCTTCATATTTAGTTTCCCAAATTTGCAACTTGATATCGCGTTTCGTGTGAACGTAAGTTGATTTTGAAAAAAATGTAAAAAAAAATTTGATGTTACGCAAACATGGCCTTAATGCAATTCTTCTTACCGGGTTTATAAGATACTTAATAAAATTGAATTATACTCCGTATAGAGTATTAGTTTCTGGTTGGCCCATGGAGGATAGCCATAAGAAGGCCAGAGTCATGTACATTGACTTCACCAAAAACGAGCATTTTTGTGTCGTATGTACATAACGCATCGAAATGCTAAATCATCTTGAGCGCGGTGCTAGTGTGGCACACGTATCGATGGCCACCGTCATGGTCCGTGTTAATATAACCCCACAGACATAACCTCAAGGCTCAAACAAAAATACAAAATTTATGAATCGTTTCAACAATCTGTTGTACCATGTAAAGAATATTGGAATATAAAAACCAATTCTGCAAAGATACCAAAAAATATATTCTTTGGTATTTTCGTTAAACCTGGTACTAAGGCTTGAAAAGAACAAATTTTGAACTTTAATTTTTAAATAACTACATGAAAAACAACACATAAAAACATTCAAGTTGAAAACAGCGTACGCGTCGATCCAGCTATGAATACAATGACACTAAATTCCAGAGGAGATCTCTGGTTGTGTATTTTGAACTGATGAAAAATCTCGTATTTATAGAATACAATAATCCTGACTTTTATGTTGAAATATAAAAATCTTAATTATGCGCTATACAAATTTCAATCTTCATACCGCGAAGGTAATGTTGATTCATTTGTGCAATAATTTTAAAGTACCTGTTTGCAGGATCACTTCAATCACACACACTTCACCCACAGATATTTCGCGATAAATGAAATTATTATTATTATTTAAATCTGCTCTTATGTAAATAACAACTTATTCATCTATGTGAATCACATTCACATCAAAGTGGTAAATACAGCAAAATGTCAACATAGGCGGGTGACATTTAATACGCGTGCAACACTTGCGCCATACTCGGGAACGGGAACTATTGTCACCATTTTCATACGACAGAAATTTGCTAATTTTCGATAACATTGCTTTGGTCTCCTTATGTCTATTATCCATGAGTTGGTCTCTTCAACTCAGATTTCTTATTTAAATAAACATTTCAACTCGCGCCAAGCAGCGTAGAATTACCATGTCTGAGATTGAGAGCGTATTAGCAGGTTTCAGCAGAGACGAGTATGAGAAAGCTACACTTAGAGAAAAAGTTGTCTTGAAACAAAACCATCGTCCTCTTGCATGTATTGTATCGAAACACATAAATATTCATTTTACACAAACAGAATTATTTGGCTAGCAGATGAGATGAAGTTTGTCACAAACGAATAATGCTTGCTGTGAAAAGATTCTTTTTGAGACAAATGAAAATCCGCTCAACCTTAAATTTAAGAGGAAATTCCATCTGTGTCAAGAGACATCGTTTTGGCACAAAAGGAAATTTCTCTGAGTGTAGTTATCCGCATCTCGCACCTACTTCTCATACATGAAAAGTTGGATTTTCAAGGGGGAAGAGGACAAAAACTGTAGTGCGCACCACGGAAAATTCAAATCCGTTTTGGCTAAGAAATGCTGGGCTTTAATATTGGGTCAATAGCCAACTCAAAATAAGCCCAGATTTTATTTGTGATGTTTTTAGTGGGGGCATCATGCAGAATAGATATAAGGAGACCAGAGTTCTGTTAGTTATATGTTAAAACCAAAAAATTATATGTTCAAACCAAATTTAATAAAAAGTCAACTAGTTCCGGTACAGAGGCACCAATCATAATTGAAAAGTACCCTAGGTCTCAACTCTCCCATGAGGATTTCATGTACATAATTAATTGAAGTTCTAGATTTTCTCGAGCGCGGCGCTAGTGGTTTACATGAAAAAATGACCGCAGTCCATGTCAACGTGTTGTAACCATTTTCGTACGACATAAATTTATTTTTTTTCGTTACACTAGTTTGGCCTCCTTATTTCTATGTTGTCTATGGTGAACATAATGAATATCCAACTATAGGGCATAGCCCAATCATTTTAAACTTTTGTCACTCGAAAAACCGCGGGCGAAGAACTTTTGACTCAGTTAAGTGTCCCCCGCGGAGTAGATGAAGAAATCACATAATTGTCCAAGAATTAATTACCGGAAGTGTCCGCCATCTTGGATTTTGTGTTTTCTTCTATTGACATGCGTATTTTGCACTTCTCGATAAAAGAGGTTAGTAACAAATTTATAGAGAATTTGATTCTCTACAATTTTCATCTAGTCGATATTATTTTCAAAAAATTATTTGTCGCTAACAATAAGCAAAAAGTGTGGAAAATTAAGAAAGTGGCGTAGTTTTTTCCACTTTTGACTGTTTGTATTGGAAATAAGTGGCGGATTTAAATAGCGAAGTTGTAGTGGACTAAATTTTCAACAACTTTTGTATGAACAATTTTTTGTACGACGTGTAAATCACGGTCGGGAACGCTTTCAACACAGCGATGTGGGGAACTCGCGCTGTTGGACACAATATGTTATCGGCAAAGCCCGAAGTGGCGGCAAACCTAAGTTTGGCTAGGCAATGCGCGTATTGCGGATGCGTTTTAGGCAAAGTCCGAAATACTCTGTGATTTTGGGCTTTGCCTGGAATAAATTCAGGCAAACCTAGGTGTGCCAAATGTGTCATAGACAAAGTTAGAAAACAAAACATTCGCTTCGAATTGTCCAGCTTGCAAATTCTACTATATAAAAAGTTTGTAAGTACTAGAATGAAATTGTTGCTTTCTCAGCACGTTTCTCAAATCAAGGTTTCTATTATTATGCTGACGTGTGAATAACACATCAGAGAGCGTGCTACAGTTGACAAGAGTTCTTATGTGATAATATAATCTTCATTTAAAATGAACGAAACCGAAAGTGTAAATGGCTCTTCTCACAATGTGAGTGAGATGATGTTTAAAGCAAAATGTATGGATAAGTTGAAAGACATGAAGAAATCATAAAATTCACATTTGATTCAATCCGCACAAATTATAATTCCAATTGGCGTAGTTTTGAAAATATTTCATGATGGTTTCTGTAAAATAGGAACGAAAACCGAAATAATAATTCTTCATTGTACTCCAGAAATCTGTTACAAGAATGTAAATTGAATTTTTTGAAAATTGACGATATATCAAATACTCTTTTATCATTACAAAAAATTAGTAGCCAAAATTCTGTCTTTAATGGGCAAGATTTTTTAAGATTTAATCGTGGGAAAAAAAGTACGTCAAAACTGTGCAAGTTTAAGAAGGCGAAATTGCATTTGTAATTCAAAATGTCATAATTCGACGTCTTGCATTAACAAGTAACCAGTATATTATAACTATTTCCATTCAATGTTACTTTTTAAAACATAACCATATTAAACCATATAATATATATATACTTAGGTTTGCCGCCACTTCGGGCTTTGCCGGTAACACATATATTGTGTACAACAGCGCGAGCTCCCCACACCGCTGTGTTGAGAGCGTTCCCGACTGTGATTTACACGTCGCACGAAAAACTTATTCATACAAAAGTTGTTGGAAATTGAGTCCTCTACAACTTTTCTATTCAAATGTGCCACTTATTTTCAACACAAATAGTCAAAAAGTGGAAAAAACTGCGCCACTTTCCTAATTTTCTACACTTTTTGCTTATTTTTAGCGACAAATAATTTTTTTACAACATATCGTCTGCATGAAAATTGTAGAGAATCAAATTCTCTACAAATTCGTTATTCACTTTTTTTATCTAGAAATGCAAAATACGCGTGCAAATCGACGAAAACACAAAATCCAAGATAGCGGACACTTCCGGTAATTAATTCTTGGTCAATTATGTGATTTCTTCATCTGCTTCGCAAGGGACACTTAACTGCCTTGAAAGTTCTCCGCCCGCAGTTTTTGTGTTTCTCATATCGAATTTGATCTACAGTCATTGGACTAACAGACATATTATAGGATGCTAGAGGATGGAATCTGTAGAATATTTAAAGACATGTACGTGGCCAAGCAACAAAATGTTTAGAATTCGAATGTTTTTTTGAAAAACGGGCACTTTTTCATTCCTTTTATTCAATACACAAACAATTTACACTATTATTATTAATAATTGTGGATAAAATATTGATAATCATAATTTTTCCACATCAAGTGACCGACCGATGTTGACAGCGTTTTGCTCCTCACCGTGAGCTGGGCATGCGATCTAACGACCAATTTAATCTAGATATTTATGTTTAACACCTCAGATAGTGAAACCAAATATATAACTTTATTTAAGTTTGACATTTCAGCAAAATACGCGTTAATATATATATATATATATATATATATGCCATAGGTTGTACTATCTAATCTTTTAATATCTACCTTTAAACATCCAACTTCTTCCGTGTGTCCATTTTTCGCACCATTTTCTCCTTATGCCTGCCTCCAAACAACATCCTACATAAACACTCTGGTTGATAGCTTGTCGTTTTTGCTTGCTCGCGACAGTAGGTTTGGTAAATTCAAGCATAATATAACATTATTATCTGATGGAGGAGAAGAGGCAAATGGGTCATTAACCATGTTTAATGTTGCAGAAATCATGAAATATAAGTCTATAGATTAAAAATTAAAGAAAAGTAAGGGATGATACTCTTATAATGACTTTTTTCCTTATCAGAACAAAAGTTCCGAATTTTGAGTAGTAGGTCCATACCTTTATTTCTAAAAAAAATCATACTTTTCTGTGAAATTATAACAAATGGGCTGAAATAATGTTAGTTATTTTCTTTTGTAAACTTTAAGGCCTTTCGTAAACCATTACTATCAAATGGAAATCAATATTGCAAAAAAATGTCTATAATTACAGTGCCTTTTGTAAATTCAAGGTAAAATTTGACAATGCACATAGATATAATAAATGTTTCTCTCGTAACCGCAACTCCATTTGTTCACTTGACTACTATTTTCCTGGTTCAAGGTAAGAGACTGAACTTATAACAGTCTCTCGAGGAGAAACTGTATTATAAATAGGATTCTTTAAATTGGATCTAATTGAAATTGTTCCATTTGTTTCATTCGCCTTCACAGCTTCTCCTTTAAAAATCTAGAGCTTTTGAAATTCAAACGTGCCAACCCATTGTCGTAGCTTAATTTGACCAACAATTTTAGCTACAAGTCACAAAAATCTTTCACAATGCTTGATAATAAACGATCCAAATTAGATTTCCTTTGAAATAATATTTTTATTCTTTTGATTATTATTATAACATTATAAAACTTCCATATTTTTGTAACTATAGAAAGAGTTCTCTAAATTTACATTATTCAAAATGTTTGACCTTATTCAGGGTGACCACTCAAAATTCTGAAAAACATCCCCAGCCATTTCTCGGCTTTCAAGAATTTTTTCCGGTTATTTAAAGTTTGATGAATCTTATGCGAAACAATTGTAAACTAAAAGCGTTTTAAATTGAACCTTAACATTTTAGTCTGAAAATTTCTAAACTTATTTGTTTAATATTGTATAAAATCGAAGCTTTCAAAATTAGGCAATCTCTGATTGAAAAACATTTGAAATCCTAAAATTCCAAAGTGGAAGCCGAAAAATTCAAACTGAACATTTCCGACTCAAGTTTATTCACAATCAGAACATTTAAATATTTATGGCAATCCAAATTCGACACTAAAAATTGTTTAACTATTAAGGCTTATAATTGAAAATTGTACAGTTTTGAACAATTCAAATTTCAAAAAAGCCAGTTTTTAAAGCTTCCATTACAAATTATACAACTTGTAGCGTTTTTAATTTGATTGAAAATTAATTTGAAGAACACTAACTTAAAAACTCATCAGACAGGAATTTCGCCAAATTTGAAAATCTTAGTCTGTTCGACTTTGAATGTAGTGAGTTTATAATCGATTAGTAATAAAAGGATTTAACTTTTAAATTGCTTAATTTTGAACAATTTGAATTCGAACAAAGAAATGTTGAATTTTCCATCCTGGAAATTTGTAAGTGCATTTCAAATTCTGCAACTTTGAACCCTGTGGTTCAATGCAGCTCCCCCATATCTAAAGAGTGACATTGTTTTTCTTTCAAATTTGAAATCTGATTTATGGAATCGCAGCCATCTCAAATAAATTCAAAACGAACTCGTTTAATCCCAGATTATTTCATATAATATAAAATAAAATTTGAAGCGATTGAATATGTTTTTCTATACTAAAAATGAGAATTAACAAAATTCCCACTCAGAAAATAAATTCATTATCATTTCCCGGATTTCTGGTCTAGTAACCACCCTGATTATTGAGGCACCGTAGGAAATTTAAAAAAAATGTTTTCTTTTATATCACACAACTGTTGTTAAATCTAATTTCTAGATTTCCAACCAAATTGTTTTTCGCATTCTACCCTAATATACATTACTTCAGTCAAATATAAGAATCGTTATCTTTCCGAGAAAGAAACGAAATGCAATATTTTAAATATATCCTTTGTCAGTCTCGATAAATCTATTTTAAAACAGGAAAATTCTAGGTCTATTATCAAGCGTCATAAATTTACAAGAATGACAGAATGTAGTGGCAGTAAAGCTAACCTTCAGAACGCGATATCGTCCTCATTGATTATACTGATTCAGCGTGTTGAACCCATCGGTTTCACCTCGAAGGCTGTCCATTACTATCCATACCTACTACGAAATTTATCTGGTAAACCCTGTCCACTTTGTACACTATGCAATATATGGACTTTTACAGTTTTACACTTACACTTGCCATTTCATCGACCACAAGAATAATTTAGAAAATTGAAAACCATTATGGTAAGCACAAGAGAAAGTGCGAAATGTAGTGAAAAGAATTTTAAGATCCTCGAGTGTCTTTTTCGATTCTTTTCTAGAGTTAATTAATTATGGTGGTTTCAGAAGATTTTTACGAGGAAAGGTGGAAAACTCACACGTATATTTGGCTCTCTCTTCACATGCATATTCAGTAGCTTCCGTGTCTTTCATAAACGGACTGCATGAATATAAAATTAATAGATTCGAGTGGAGAGACTATGCGCGCATGTACACTAAGTACTACCATTATAAAAGTCTATACTTCCGTGTTGCTGGGAACATTATCTCAAAAAACTTGCTGCAAATTTACTTTTGAAAATAACGCTATTTAAATATTTTATAGCAAGAATTTCTATGTATTTAAAAAGAACCTTTCAGTATTCTCTAATTACAATTCAATGATTATTTAAAATTTGTAATTTGATTTTGTTTTCAGCAGGTAGAAGAAATGTAGCTCTCACGAAGAAATTATAGAAGCAGTTTCTAAAATTTTTGTTACAAATCGTTTGCATCACGCTAGAAAGCATTGAATTCTCTGCAAATACTATAGACCATTTATTTAACTCGCGGATACATTCATTTTTAAAACAAACTGTTAAGATCTATAAATAATTAACGATACTTTCTTACACGCATTTTTCGGTTTTATTCATAGGCTATAAAATAAATATATCTTTCCTTGCTTTTCGTCGAAAACCAATTCACCGACATCGAACCCATCGGCTTCAACTGAAGTATTTGAGGGCCAATTCGAATATAGATAAATGCGGGATCCGTAATCCAAATACGCTAAGTATACCGTCATGAGCATAGGAGATGAAAGAAAAATCAATCACCTATTTAATGATTTCTGTTATATAAGATCACACCCATTCACTGCAGTTCTGGGATTTAAAACAACCAATTATCTCGATATACGTCAACTTCTCACGCTTATCCAATATTATACTGCATGGAATTTTTAATTTTGAAAACTCATAACCATAGACACATTTTTCCCTTGAATATATAGTCTATATTATCAATTCATTCAATTTTTATAGCTCGTGCCAATTATCCTTTAAACATTTTCCATTTGAAACAATTAGCCACGTATTTTTTGTTTTTATAAAAAATTCTGACTCATCCTTCAAAACTCTTTTTATTATATATATATATATATATATATATATATATATATACCATTAAACCATTTCCCTTTCAGGGTAGGCGTGACACTACCCGATTCGGGTAGTGTTTCTAGGTTTTTCTTGTAGTTATAAATAACTACAAGTGTGGGCTCACCACACCCACGATGTGCCAACAGCACTCATGTCAGTATTCTTGAATGGTCACCCATCCAAGTACTAACCGCGTCCAACGTTGCTTAACTTCAGTGATCTGACGAGAACTGGGTTTTTCAGCGTGGTATGGCCGTTGGCCATTTTATTATATGAAATCAATAAAACTTGGATTGAAAAATAAAAAAAACAACATACCACAAATTCATTTTGAAAGCAGTTTAATTTCAAGGGGTAAGCATTTTCATAGAAATAAGACTAATATAATATTTATTTTGCCGAATAGCATTATCATTTCAAGAAATAAATTATACCATTGAAAGTAATACACTGCACCTTTTATTTTTTCGATACAATTATTTTTAATACACCCTCAAGAGACACCCTGAAAAGAGAAAAGCTATGGGAGAATTTAATTCGAGAACAAACCTTCACAAATATTTGTATATCCCTTAGCCTACCACCAAGTATTATTCTAAAATTATTATTAAAAGAAAAAATTGACATTCAAAACCTCTAAAATCCCATTTAGGGGAGCGGCGACTAATATGGCGCACCTAAACATATCACGACAGTAAAAATTTATTTTTCTTCAGGTATATATGTAGTTATTACTATAAATATACATAAATACAAAAATATATTCAATCAACTTTTTAGAATAAAAATTAAACTATTTCTTTAAATAGTAACATTTTTTCCACCGGTTATCACTCAATATATAAGTAGATTCAATCGGGTGTCCACCCTTCTTTCAGAATGCGTCAAATTCTTTAAAATACGGGTGCGCCAAATTAGGTTCTGCATCACATAAGGTGCTTCTCCACTATCTTTTTTATTTTTTTCATTGATACGTAATATTTACATCATCTTCAGCAGCAATTCATTGAACAATTTAAGCAATTATTAAACGCAGCAATTTAGTTAGAGTTAAATCAAATTTTTATATGTTTATTCATTGTTATTCATAAATGTCTTCTCTTTTGCATACAAATATTTATTTCATTCTTTCTAAAATACGTGCAATCAAATATTTTAGACGCCACACGCCTCAATGAAGAAAAAAAATCATCATTTTTCTATTCTCGATTCACAGAACGTAAATTCTTTCTTTTTTAAGTCTTGAGGGAGATTCATAAAATAATGTTATCGCAAAAGGCAAAAATACGGGATAACTTTTTTCTAAGCGGGACAACTTAAAGTGGTAGGCTTGCCCTTTTTATACTGAATAACTGCTCATGGAGGCCAGTGAATGAGGTTTAAACACACTGTTCATGATTTGATCGACTTTTTCTCTTCCATGTTAACAATTTTTCATTCTAGGCACTATTTATTATGAAACGTATTGCTCGGAAGTTTATATAGGAGCTCGAAAACCAATAACACTCAATCAAAAAGACGTGAGATCGCACGGTTGTGTGAACCGCGCAGTATATATCGTAAAGAATTGTTCTGTGTATATATGTATATATAAATATAAATAAAGAAGTTGCATGGTCTTCCTTATTTCTTAGGTAGCATATATACCTGCATGAATCTGCATGTATATAAGCAAAAATCTGCAGAGGTATACCACGTTGGCCTAGAATAAATACAAAAATAGAAAAAGAAATATTGTGCAAGAGCCATAAAATTCTAAAATCTTACACACAGCTTAACGTGCGTATGCAATACCGTGAACAATTATTGCGGAGTTGAAATCCGTGAGACTAATTGAAAGAAAATAAAGACAAACCCAAAACTGTTTACAATATATTTGAAATACAAGGAAATCCGTTTCTTAAGTGCTAAATCTACACTCAGAAAACAATTTGGTTGAATCAACAACATTTTTGTTGGTTCAACCACAGAATTTGGTTATTATATGGACAACCAAATATTTGGTTGACCCAACTCAATTTTCTTGTGGTTTTAACAAAATCTTTTGGTAGATGGAGTATTTCGCTGATTCAGCCAAAAAAATTGGTTAGGTCAATCAAATATTTTTTTCAATCAACAAAAATTTGTTTAATTCAACCAAATTTTCATGTATATCCAACAAAGTAGTTTGTTTGGTTCGAGAAAATTTTTTTTCTGAGTGTCCAGAAATGAAGTATGAGGTAAATGAATCAATAACGAGGGTGCACACTGGAAAAAAAAATATTTATTTTAAGGGCATGTAGAATTCATATAATCAGAACTGTGTTAAATATCCATTCTTTTCCATTAAAATTGACCAGGACATTTCTAAGGAAATTTTAATAAGAGCGCAGCGGGTAATGCGGCGCAACGGGTATCGGTGTACGGTAAAAAATTGAGCTGTGACAGGGATATTATTCCTTATTATAGCTCAACATTAGCTGAAAACGAACGAAGAAATTTAGAAAGATCCCTGGATCAGCGAAAATGAATATCTTTGACCATTTTCCGTATACCAGGGATAGCATATAGTCGCTACACATAATAAGTATAGCTATAATAGAGATAATAAGAATAGGTGTCTAAAGGAATTATCAAAACAGCACCGGCGCATTATGGGAGCAGCGAAACAAAGTGGCGACAGTCTAATCGGGAGCAGTGACAGTTCAGATTTACTTTAGACATTTAAAAGATTTCTACCACTTAAACTGCACGCGAATATTAATATTAAATAGAGTTTGTGTCGGGGTAATAATTGCAAACTTGACCTCCAAATGCATTATGCGGATTTCAGGGAAATTCATTTTCTCGATACCAGACGAAAAATTGGTTACTGTAAGTTAATATATTTCTATACCAACTAAATGATTTTCTTATCTAAAGATAACAAAGTTATACACAATCTGTCGAAAATAATAAATTCTCGAACTTAGCAGCTTGGTCAAAATTACTGATCTACTCTCTTAAACTGAACCAGTGAATTTGTCACTGGTTGAATCAGTATTTTGAATTATCACTGTTGAACCAGTGATTTTCCGATTTTTACTGGGTGAACCGTTAAGTGAATCAACTAAAATGGCGTTACTGAATATACCAGTGACGCCAAATGATAGATTCAACCAGTGATAATTAGCGCTCCATGCGGCAAAGATATGAACCTCCAGACGTCTCAGTCATCTGGTACGCGTGTGTCCTCGTCGAGGTCTTTGTATTTCTTGAGTCAAAACGAAGTTTATTGTTTATTAGTATTTGTGTTAAAAATATTCGGGACCTGGATATAATAGGCTGGAATAAGCAGGAGATCTTTCGCTTGAAAGTTGGGAGGGCCCTGGCCACTTGTGTTTGACTTTGAAGGACGCGATATGCTGACGTAATGACGGGCCTTTCCACAGTTAGGCGCAATATATTCCAATTATATTGCAGCCCGGCCCCCATTTATTGTTGTGAACGTAAAGTGCGGCTTTTGCAAAATAAGTGTGCAAAGCTTCGCACACAAAAGTGATGAGTGGTAAGTCTCATACCTAACCAGCTGACGGACGACAACGCGCGTACAATCAGATAACTACTGGTACTGAAAAAACCAGTGAACCTCACTAATTAAACCAGTGACGGAACTCCACTAAGCGAACCAGTAAAATCTCACTGATTATCAGTGACACACTTCTGGCTGTTTCAACCAATGAGATTTCACTGGTTCATTTTAAAAGAATACGAGAACAGTTTATATAAAGTAACTAAATGTTTAACTCAAACTAACTATACGCTTTACCTAATCTAAGCGGGCGCTTTCTTTGAGCCTAATATATTCTAGATTCACTTGTTCGCCTCAAGAAATTTTTTCCGTGTGCACAGTCGACGAGAAGGCTAGCTTCAGTTTGTTTTGTGCGTTTCTCGTTTATTGTCACAAGTAGCACAAAAGTAGTGAAAACCATTGAATTTTCCTCCAAATATAATAAAACCTGTTGTAAAGTTGATGCTCTGACTTCTCAGAATGATGCACATGTGGCACAAATAGCTACGGTTAGTTAACATCTGTATAAAGGCTTTCTTATGTAGAAGCGGGTAATACGGCGTGGCGGCTATTTTAAAGCCAAACCGCCAAAATTCTGACAAATTTATCTCCATACTTTGGTTCTGAATTACACGTGAAACAGAATCTCTAAACATTTTTTAATCAAATAAACTTCATTTCACTGAGATAATGTCTTCGATTCTTATAAAGTTATTTCAAAATTGAAATAATAAAGAAAAATAAGAGCGTGCCGCGTTACCCAAAGGGATGGGTAACTTGATGCAGGGGCACTTTTCAGAATGACTGAATAATTAGGCATTTTAATTTACGTAGATTATACTTTTCCTGCTGTCGGTTGATATATGTTATGTATGCCGCATTATCCGCTGTTCCCCTACTTCCCGATGGACGATTCGCTTTTCTGGCATGCTAAAAAAAGGTTATTGAACTCATTGAAGACATCATTTTCGAATAGACCACGAATTGGTTATCAGTATTCACAGAGATGTTTTAAAAATATTGTGTGCAATAATTTATTCTTACAATTAATCCTTCTTTCTTAATGTGATTCCAAAAAAAGACAAGTGAAGTTATCATTTTCGAATAGGCCGCGAATTGATAAGCAATAATCTGTGATTGAATTATTATTAATTTCATTCAATATTAAGCGTAATAATTCAATTCTACCATCTCTCTGCCCCCCCTCCCCCTCTCTCTCTCTCTCTCTCTCTCTCTCTCTATCTTAATGTAAATATTTATATATAAATGTACATTTTATTTAATGCATATTTTATTAGTCAGTATTTAATATTCTTATTGAATCAATTTTTCACATCAAAACCGGTTTTTTCTATTTTTCTAAAGCATGCAATTTTCATTAATGACAGTTTACTCTACTTCTTATGCCATTGTTAGGGCTTAATCGTTCTAAGTCGGTTCGTTCTTAACAATAGTTGTAACTCAATCAAGGATAAATATCACTAGTTTACCTATAAATATTTTTCCGTGCATCTAACAATATTTTTGAAAATTTTGAGAATTCTCGATATGCATCACTAAAATGACTCGTGAATAATTATTTTGGCAACATTTTATAAATAACGTAAAGGGTAAAATATGACATACTTTAGACCAGATGAAAAGACCTCAATGATATTAAGAAGATACTTTATTATCACTGATCAATGTTTAACTCGATGTTAACCCTTAATATGAAGCGGACGCTCGTTTTGTCTCCCTTTTCATATTTAAAATTTTTCAAGAATTTTCTATGTGTCCGTTATGGTTTTTATTGATGGACTTCACTATCTATTAACATGGTCAAATTTAGAATATTAACAACTACAGAACTGACTCGAGATGAGCTAATTCTTTTCAATATCAACATATTGGCTTTTCCAATTTTTATTTTCTAATGACTTGTGTTTGACTTTGGACTCCTGTTTCCTGATGAGGAGAGCATTTGACTCTCGTAACGTTGATGAGTGATAATAAAGGATGTTCCTAACATCATTGAGGTCCTTTTATCTGATTATAAGTATGTATGTCATATTATATATACATATTATACCTAATACTGTAAGAAAAAATGCATAATAATTATTTATTTAATACCAATTTTCGTTTACATTATGATTTTTAGAAATAGAAATAAGTATTTTTGTCGATTATCTTACTTTTCGTACCATAATACCTCAAAAATTGATCAAAATTTTATTATTTTTCTTCTTCAAGTAGATGTTTTGAGTTTTATTATGAATACTCAAACTTAGGTGCAAAAAAACTTGCTAACCAAACAGCCACAGAATAAACAAAGTTCAATACACTGGAACCTGGAATTAGTTATCTCGGATTTACTAATTCCTAGAAATGATGGCCCGCAATGTCGTGGTGAGAAAAGAGCTCACGGGGTCGAGAGAGGCTTTCTCAACCATGCGAGAAACACCAGCAGGGTAGCAACAAAGGTACAGTGCGCGGGTACTCACGCGCGTATATTGCGTAATATTATGTATTCTAACTGGAAACGGTTAACACCGCCCTGTCTGTATGCGTTTGGAGTCTCTGGAAATAGCTTCAAGGCCAATGCAGGCCACGTCCGAAACCGTAATTCAACCTTTACCTTCAATCTTTACCTTCAACAAAAATTACCTTCACTTGGTAAGATTTACCCACCACATTGGGTATAATTACCATGTAAAATTAATTGAATCTTTTTGTTTGTTTCTATGCGAAAAAATTAACCATTTCCCACTTGAAAATTATCTGCAACAAAAATTCACTTCCATTTTTTGTGTGAGATTTCACAACGTTCAAAGGTGATATGGATCTTTTTCCCTCTGATTTCTGAATCATTTTATCTCCCTAAAAAGGGACGAAAAATCATGCAGGAAAAAAGTTCGTGACTCAAGAGGCAAGGCATTGAAAATGAAAAATAAAAAATTGCGATTGTTAAGTGTGAGAGCCCGAAGGCTAGACCGCCGGAGGTCATCGAAACAATTGCGGTAAGGATTCACTATCTGATTGATTTTTCGAAACAAAAAGATCCAAACGGTTGTGTTTTCTATAAAGAAGAAACGCGAAAAAGAACAAAAGCGCTTATAGTCTCCCGGGGCGAATATACACGAACACGACACATGAAGCGCGACCCTGCAACTACACGCATTTCATGTCAGCTGAAAATCTCGATCTCATCTTCAGCCCCTAACATTCAGAATCATCACAATATAGATTTTTCCGCAACCCATAAAAACTATCGATGTCTTTTTGAACAGATATCATTATTGAAAAGCAGTTTTTTCTTTATATAATCGAACATTTTCCTTTGCGAGAAAACCACTGATGTAAACTTTGTTGCATCTTAGTTTGAACAATGGAAATTTTCATTTTGCCTTCATTTTTTTTTGTACTGTAAAAATGTTGCAACATGAAACTACACCGAATTCGGCTTACTTTTTAGGATCAGCTTTTAACAGAGTAAGAAACCTATTCGAAAAATTTTGTTTACCTTACTTCTATATTTTCAAACTCCAATTTTCTTTATTTTAGTATCAATATGAATCTTTGTTTATATATTTTTAAATTGACAAGTAAACAATTCGTACAATATTATATTGTACAACAAGTGCGCAAAGTAAGCAGTTCCACACGTGTAAAATTTTCTGTACGAGCCAGAGGCGAATTGAAGGGGAGCTGTAGGCGATCCGGAAACGAGCCGAAGTCTAGCCGAAAATGACCCGAATATGAACAGATGGCAAGTGTACTTTAAACTTCACAAGATTTATAAGTTTTGGGTAAATTTATAATTTACCGATAATTTACGGATAAATATATCCAAACATTTCCAAAAAATGTCAGCAATTTATGATAATTTAACGGTATTTTATGGTAATTTGTCAGCAATTTATGGACAATTATCGCTTTGGATTTCTCCAATAACTATTCACTACTCACAATTAGTCTTTCAAGTGTCTAGTCATAAAGCAGGTATTGTGAGGTTACGTTAATAAGGGATTCTGGCACCCCTGAAAAATAATTTTTAATCGGAATGCGCCAGGGCAGCAGCTAGAAAAAATAGTCTTACTCAAAGTGCGCAAGCGCAGCAGTCAGAAAAAATGATCTTGCTCAAAGAGTGCAAGCGCAACAGTTTAAAAAAAAGTGTATTGTTCTCCTAGTGCGGAAAATAGACAATTCCACACAAGTGTGAAGTTTGCTATACAAACCACAGGTGAATCGAAAGGGAGTTGTAGCCGAGTCAAAGGCGAGTTGGAAGAGAGCCGCAGGCAAGCCGTAAACGAGCCGCAGATGAGCTGGAAACGAGCCGAAGATATGAGCCGATGGCAAACACTGTAAACTACACAAGAGTTACAACTGCCTACTTTCAGCACCTGTTGCACACGATATTCTTTGTAACAAATGCAGGGGATTTTCGATTTGAGAAACAATAAAAACCAATTTTCCGGAAAGGTAAATTTCGATGGGTCCTAAAAGAAAGTACGTAACTCGCGCTGACAAATAGAATGTATGCAACTCGTAGGAATGGATAGAAAATACGCAACTCACAGTAGCGGATAGAAACTACGTAACTTCATTTTTTCGGATTTTGAGTTACCGTCAGAAACTGTTGGAGTGTGTTGAAAGCCGTGATAAAAACGCTTTAATTTTTCTTTTGATTGATTTAAAGCGTATCAATTAATAAATAACAAATTCACGCAACTCGTTTTTGCAAGTGGATTCCGTGATGAAAGTACGTAACTCGGCTAAAATAGGTCTGCCCTTCCCCGTGGCTCCAGTTTTGCTGTCATTGACTTGCATGGATTTAAAAAAAACCTAACCTCAAGCGAAGTAATATAACCGGATTTTATGTAGATCAATATCTATAATTTATCAATATTTTTTGTATTAAAGACGAAGCTTACATAATATGAAAGTCCTGGCGAAAAATGAAAAGTCGATTGAATTTGAAACTTCTAAAAAGCTTGAGGTTAGATCAAACAACACACTATTGAAGTTACATAGAAAACATCACTAACTGTTTTAAACATAAAGTTCAGGTTATACTTTATTTTGCGATGATTATAGGATCACTAGGAATACTTTATTATATCTGAAATAATTACACCTGAATTGTGAAGACTAATTAAACTTTCAGCACGGTTTCCTAAAAACTTGCATTTTGTTACTTGCGTAGTTTCTATCCGCTACCGCGAGTGGCGTATTTTCTATCCGTCCCAACGAGTTGCGTATTTTCTATCCGTCCCAACGAGTTGCGTAGATTCTATTTGTCAGCGCGAGTTGCGTACTTTCTTTTAGGACCCATCGATTTATGGTAAAATTGCCAAAAATAACCAAGAGTTTCCGGAAATTTTCAAATATCTGAAATAACGAGAAATTTTCGATTTTATAAATTACAGCAAATTGCCGGAAATTTAAGATATCCAAATATTTTCAGAGGAAATTCAATAATTTTCAGAAATTTATGGGAAATTTATAAATCACCGGATATTTCCGGAAATTTTAGGAAAATTTCGTTAATTTATGGTAATTTATCGATAATTTATGGCAACTGACTATTCACTATCAGCCTATCAGCCCTGTGCATCTGAAAAAGCGCGCGGCGCTAGTTGTTCCATCACTACCTGTTTTTGCATTGTAAGTAATGGGACTAGACTACTTTTTTCAATTTTTTAGCAAACAAAAGGTATTTTTCGTGAAAAAAATTATTGAAATTAAAACAATGTTACGCATATAATATTTCAGTACAGTTTTCCAAGCGATTTATATGGAAACTAAAGGGAAAACTTGAATTAAAACGTCATCCAATAATCATGGTGAAGTCAAATTTAAGATTTGAATTTGAATGAAAAATTAAATATGATCCTTTTCATTTTTGAAAATACAATAAATAATATTTATAATCAAATATAAAAAAAAGTTCCGGAAAAAAATGTTAATAGTATATAAGTTTGAACTTATCATTTGAGTGATTTAATTTGTATTTATATACATGTAATATAAGTAAAGAACATAAAAAATAATTTATTCGATTAGTAAATTTTTTCAAAAACTATATTTGTCAGAGAAACAAATATAAATTCATATTAGTTGTTAAAATTAATTATAATTTTATAAAACGTTTAAGATGTAAATAGAATCAATATTTTACACCTTTGTTCTCAAGACTCTTACACGGATCTGATAATAAGAGAGAGAAATAAGAGCAATTATTTTTTATGTTCTCCACTTATTATTAAACAACATTTCTTCAAATATTAATTTAATTCAATTTAATTTCATCATATCCATTATATCCAAAAGCGAGAGTACTTATTTGGTAATTTTAAACATTATAGTATTCAAATTTTTCTTCAGGAAATTCTTTTTATATTTTATTATTAATATTAATAATTATGTTTTCGGAAATACATTTTAAGGATCATATTTAACTTCTTATTCAAATTTAAATATAGAATATATTCCAATTTGCCGGGATTATCGCATGATTTTTTAATTCAAATTTTCTCTCTAGTATATTAATACAAAACGTTTGGAAAACTGTTTTAAAATATTACATGAGTAAACTTGTTCTAATTTCAGTAACTTTTTAAATGAAAATAACATTTTTTCACTAAAAAATTTAAAAAAGTGATCTAGTCCTATTACTTACAATGCAAAAACAGGCGGGTGGACGAACAAATAGCGCCGCGCTGGAGATATTTGGAACTAATCAAATTATGACAGTTACCGGGTCAAGTTAAAATGTGACATATGGAGAGATGCGCAGGTCAGAAAAAACTGAGGTTTCTATTAGAACCGATTTTTAGTTCGAAGGGAGCTGCAAAAAAAGGAACCTCTTTTGCTGAAAAGGAACCCAAAATGATGAATTGTTCTAAAGTAACCCAAAGTATAAGTTCTAATAGAGCCTTTTTTTACAGAACTCATTTTCGGCCTTGACTCACTTCGAAGATTTTACAAGTTAATGATGCACCTTTTACTTTTTAATACAGTTTGAATAGTATTTCACTGAAAATCTAATGAAGAAACGAAAATTATAGAGATTAGTCATTCTTGAAAAAAAAAATATTGCCCCTGAGATATAACAGTGTTTAAAGTTATGTTGAAAATCCGACATTTTTAGCTGCATATGCACCAGCCTACGTAGCGCGTCCTCAGGTTGCGGATAGAGGAACGGCCCGTAAGGCTGAACAGCCCCCAAGGTTAACTGCGAATACAAGAATAAGCAGTCGCGGACAGCCGATTGGAGCCAGTCGTGGGTGTGGTGAATCTAGCACTGGCAAAAATAGGTA
>CAKNYM010043487.1:0-56974 GCA_932195095.1 Andricus curvator
AAAAAAAAACTAATTTTTGACTGTCTTTGACCAAATAGTTGAATTTTCTACCAAATTGGAAAATTTTTAAGGCAAAAATACAAATTTTCCAGAAAACAGTTGAATTTGCAACAAAAAAATGAATTTTCAATCAAATACTTCAACTTTCAACCAAGGAGTTGAATTTTCAACATAAAAAGATTATTTTCCAATAAAAATACGAATTTTTAATAAAAAATATAATAGTTGATATTTCAACAACAAAATTTTTTATTTAAAAATAAAAATCAATTCGATTCCACCAAAAGAGACGAATTTTTAACAAAATAGTTGAATCCTGAACCAAGAGTGATTAATTTTCAAACAAAAATTTTCAACCAAAAATATTGATCTTCTACCAAAAAAAAGACAAATTGCAAAAAAAATTAATTTTTAACCAACACGATTTTTTTTACCAAAAAGACGAATTTTCAACGTGATAGTTACATTTTTAGACTAAAAAAGATCGCTTCTTAACCCAAAATGTAATCGTTAAATTTTCATTTAAAAACAATAATTTTTGATTCATAAAAGCGACTTTTTCAAAAAATAGTCAAATTTTCAAAACAAAAAATAAGAATCTTAAAAAAAATGCTTTTTTGAATGTCTTTGGCTATTTCTACCAAATTGTAGAATTTTTAAGGCAAAAACACAATTTTTCTACGAAACAGTTGAATTTTCAATGAAAATAAGATAATAGAATTACAGAATAGAATAATTTAACAAAAAATATAATAGTTGATATTTTAAGAAAAAATATTTAATTTTTAAATAAAAATCAATTCAATTCAACCAAAAAAGACGAATTTTCAACAAAATAGTTGAATCCTGAACCAAAACTGATTATTTTTTAAAGAAACAGTTGCATTTTTAACTAAAAAAATTGATTTTCTACCTCGAAAAAACGTATTTTTAACAAAAACATAGTTTTCAAGAAAATAGTTCAATTTTAAACAAAAAGGTTGATTTTTAACCAAACAGTTAAATTTTCAATTAATATAATAAATCTTCGAAAAAACAAGAATTTGTAACAGATAGTTCAACTTTCAACCGAAGAGTTGAATTTTCAACATAAAAGGATGAATTTCCAATAACAATAAGAATTTTCACTAAAAATACGAATTTCCAATAAAAAATATAATAGTTGATATTTCAACAAAAAATATTTTATTTTCAAATAAAAATCAATTCCACCAAGAAAGACGAATTTTTAACAAAATAGTTGAATCCTGAACCAAAAACTGACTAATTTTTAAACAAACATTTATAACAAAAAAAATGGATTTTCTAAAAGAAAACACGTATCTTCAACAGAAGCATAAGTTTAAAGAAAATAGTCCAATTTTC
This sequence comes from Andricus curvator, assembly GCA_932195095.1. Lineage (NCBI taxonomy): Eukaryota > Metazoa > Arthropoda > Insecta > Hymenoptera > Cynipidae > Andricus > Andricus curvator. The sequence goes on from CAKNYM010043487.1 coordinate 1,366, forward strand.
GACCAAGTAGTTGAATTTTTAGTCTCAAAAAGATAACTTTTCACCCAAAAATGAAAAAGTTAAATTTTTGTTAAAAAACAATCATTTTCAATTCAGAAAAGTTAATTTTATAAAATTCTTCATTGTTTAATAATTTGGCTTGTTACAGAATCGCTTCTAGCAGAATTTAGAACGAAAATTCATTAAGGATAACATGTAGCGTCCAAAGACCGATGGACGTCAGTCAATACACTTTAGCATTTACGGAAATTAGCGAGTTTCTCTATTTCAGTTTTCCCTTTAACTGGATCGACCAGTAATGACTTCGCAAACTTCATGCAGAACGTTTACCTTAAAAAGTTTCAGCTTCGTAGAATCTGCTTCCAACGTAATTGGACAAGTCAGAATATTCAAGGAAGAGCTTGAATTATACAAACATAATAATTTTCTGTGTTTAGAAATGCTTTTCAGATAAAAAATTGTTTCTTATTTGAAATTTTTCACCAATTTCAGAATATTCTGGAACATTCCAGAACATTCAAGAAAAGCCCTGGTGGAAAAAATTTTTACAAGAAAGTACAACATTTCTATAACTGTAATTTTTTTTTAAATCTGTACTTTTTTGTAAAAAAATGTACAAAATTTAACAACAAAATACAGTTTAATACAAATAGCTATTTTTTCTCTTGTATTTTCTTGTAGAAAAGCAAAAAAAACAAAAATAACAATAAAGTATAAGTTTCTAAAATTAAAAAATTTGTATAACTTTTTATTAATATTTTTTTTTACTTTGTTGTAAAAATCTACATCTACAAGGTATTACAGAAAACTACATGATTTCACATTTTTTAAATTTATGTGTTTGAAGTCATATAAACACTTTTAATTTTACGTAAATAAGGATGAAATTTTTTAAAAATATTTAGTAGTATTTTACTTTTTTATTTAAATCAAATATCAAGTACTAAACAATTTTAAACTGAACTATTTAAAATAGAAAGCCTCGAATCGTTAATATTTTAGAGTTTTAAATTTAAACTTTGAACGTTACAATTTTAATTGTTCTATTTAACAAATTTTTAATAAATGTAAGTGAAATTATTGAATTTTTATGCATAAATAACAATTAAACAATTATCAATTTGGAAAAAATTGAGTTAGTTCAAGAGATATTTACAAGTTTTAGGAAATTTTTAGAAGGTTTTAAATGAATGAAAAATTTGTATCAAAATTCCTAGAAAAAGTAACAATAATTTTGTCAAAAAAGAATCTGGATGATTTTAAGATAGTTCTTTTTTTACTTTTGCAGAATTAAAAAAAAATGTCGGAAAAATTCGATTTCCAAGATAATAACCCGTGTATAAATTTTGCTATGGCCCAGATCGGGCCCAGACCAGGCCAAATCTGGCCCAGATCTGGAAAACCGACCTGGGCCCGATCGCTGATGAAACACACGGCCCTATCGGAGTCAGATCTGGCGCCCGATCTGGCCACCCGATCGGTACCCGACCTGGCCCCGACCAATTTCCCGTTAAGAGCCATTTTTGAAATTTTATAATTTCTTCTAATTTTGTTCATAATAATAATTTTATAACATGAAAAATTAGTAAAATGAACCATATTTTATTCAAGTACCAAATATTAACGCAAAAACAAACTCAATACATTTTTTAGTCTTTTTCACTTCGTTATTTACTACGTCTGCCCCAGTCATTGGCGGGAATTTCTTAAAAATAATTCTAATTTCGAGTCGAAACGGGTAATTCGCAAAAAGAATTAAAATTCTGGACTAGAACAAGGAATTTTTCAAAACAATATTAATTCTGAGCTAAAACTGTACATTTTTGAAAAGAATTAACATGCTGAATTGGAAGAGGGAATTTTTTATAATAATTCTAATTTTGATTGGAAACGGGTAATTCGCGAAGAATTTTAATTCTGGAATAGAACGGGGAATTTAAAAAATAAAATTTAATTCTGTGTTGAAACGGAATTTTCAAATTTAAACAAATTCTCAGATCGAACAGGAAATATTGCAATTTTAATCAATTTTCAGCTGGAATTGAAAATTTTCGAAAAAACTTAATTCTTAGTTGAAACGGGTAATTTTCGAAAAGAATTCAAATTCTGGATTGAAACATGGAATTTTTTTATTATTAACAGCATATGACCTAGAACGGGAAATTTCGAAAAGAATTTGAATTCTTGATCGTAGCCGGGAATTTCTGAAAAGAAATTTAATTCTGAGTTGAATTCTGAGTTTAACGGCTTTTATTTAAAACATTTTTAGTTAAAAAGTGTTAAAAGCTTCCATTTTATACGAGTAAATTATTAAGCGTTTGAATTATTGACAATATTACAATATTATTATAATATTCAGAATATTGCAATTAAATAATTTTAAATGACATAAATGTTGTCCAATCGATTGCTATATATTTGAAAAAAAACTTCAAACGCAAGGTGTTTTGTTTTTTAAAAACGATTATTCATTTTGACAATAATTAGAAAAAATTATCAAAAATTTGAATTTTGGATTTCTCAAGAAAATTCGAAAATAATCAAAACATCAAAAAAATAATGAAAAAAAATCACTTTTTGAAATTAAAGGTTAAAGCATCGACAGCTGTAATTTGGTGATTGTGAATTCTCTTTTGTTAAAGCTCCTTCGGCTTTAACGAACACATTCTCATCACGTCTTTTAATATTCTACAATTTCTTCAAAGTTTAAGCATAGAAGCTTTTTGTAACAGCGATCATGTGTACATGATCGCATCCTATTTTAAAATTATCTCATTGCTATATTCTAAATATTTGTCATCCTAGGTCGAAAGAGAACAACTTTTTGGTTACAAAAAATGTAAATCCCTGTAGATTCTTGTAATTATAATTTTTTTTTGTAAATTCTTGTAGAAAATTACAAATACAAAATTCGTCTCAATAATAGAAAAAAGTTGTACTTTCCTGTAATTTTGGTTGTAATTAATTTTAATTATTTATAGATTCTTGTAAAAATAGTTTTAGTTTTCTGTACTTTTTTGTAAAAAAATTTCCACCAGGGAGTACAGAAATTTCTAGAATGTTGTGAAATGCTCTGAAATGTTCTGAGTATACTTGGTGAAAAACATTTTTACAAGAAAGAACAACATTTCTACAGCTGTAATTTTTTGTTAAAACATGTACTTTTTTGTAAAAAAAAAAAAGAAATGTACAAAATTTAACGAAAAAAATATACAGTTACATATAGCTAATTTTTTTCTTGTATTTTTTTGTAGAAAAATGAAAATTTAACAATAAAAAATAAGTTTCTACCATTCAAGAATTCATATATCTTTTTATTGATAATATATATTTTTTAATTTGTTGTAAAAATCTCAAAGGTATTAGAAAAAACTACAGGATTTTACACAGTTTGATTTAGGTGTTTGACTTCATAAAAACACTCTTAAATTTACGTAAATTATGGTAAAAAATTACGAATCTTTACAACAACAAAAAATTACAAGATTTCACCGCAGTTGAAATATTGGGAAACTGTACATAAAAACTGTGTTGTATACACGCAAGTTTGAGCGCCTCTAGAATTTTTTAAATTGAAGGTCAAAGCATCGACAACTGTAATTTGGTGATTGTGAATTCTCTTTTGTTAAAGCTCCTTCGGCTTTAACGAACACATTCTCATCACGTATCTCGTGCTTCGCACTCGATTTTATCCTAATCGGAACTTTCCAAAATTTAATTTGTTACTTTCAATGTTATTTTTTACAATGTAAACTAAAAATACGTATCCTAGCGTAAAGTAGTAGTTTTGAGCAAAGTACATATAATTTAGGCGAAAAGTTCTGTTAAATAAAATCTTATTGTAGCTTGTGTGACAAATTTCTAGCTCTTTTTTGGATAAGCAACGTTTATCAATTAATTTTTTCATAGTTTGTGTCGTTTTTCCAAAAATTAAATTTTTTAATTTTTAATGTTGTTTTTTACGAATAAAACAAAAAACACGCATCCTATCAAAAAATAATCAATTACAAATTTGTAGCTCTTTTTTGGATGGACAACTTTTGACTCATCATTTTTTTCGTAGCTTGTGTCTTTTTTCCAAAAATTTAAATTTTCAATTTTTAATGTTGTTTTTCATTAATAAAACAAAAAATACGCGTCCTATCAAAAAGTGATCATTGAGAGATTTGTAGATCTTTTTTGAATGCCCATTTTTTGTTGATTTATCTTTTTCCGTATATTGTATAGTTTGACCGCAAAATAGAATTTTGGATTTTTTATTATTTTTTTGTGTTATGAAAATTGGAATTTTCGATTTTTCAAGAAAGTTCAAAATGTTGTTATGACAATCTTATAGAGTGTAAAAAAGCAATGTTTTTCTCCTTCCGACTTTTTTTCAGATCGTGCGTTGTTTGGCTTAAAATTTTAATTTTCTTTTTTTTTTTAATTTTGTAAATGCTATAATTCTGCTAATTTGTTTTTTATCAAAAAAAGTAATTAGGATAAATTGTTCGCCTCCTTGAATACTACAAACAACTGTACATAGAATTTTTGAATTAAAAAAGAAAGTGGTCTCAAAAATTTTGAAAATGCTCTAACTTTTTGAATTTTGATCCAAAATTGCTGACTGACAAACTTGACCTTCATTTTAAGACACTCAAAGAGCATGCAAAAGCTTAATCCAATATGTCAACTCTTTCGAAAGTTATCGTGCTAACAAACTAAAAATCTACAGACAGATCTACAGACAGACAGATTAGCACTTTCGTAAAAACCGGTTTTTCGGGTTCAGGGGGTCTCGAAACGTGGACATTCGACCAAACCGCCCCCCCCCCCCCCCCCGGTCAAATTTTACACAAATCTAATACCTTGTCTGATGAGAACGTAAAAATTGAATAGTAAAGGTTAATTTTCATTAATAAAAAAGTATTTTCAATCAAAAACTAATTTTCAATCAAAGAGATAAATTTCAACCAGAAGAATAAATTTTCAACCAAGAAGGTTAATTTTCTACCAAAAAAGATTAATTTCTAGTAAAATTTTCAAAATTATCAAAGAAATATTGAAAATTTTTAAGGAATTTCCAGCCTAATAGTTAAATTTTCAACCAAAGAAATGTATTTTCTACCAGCAATATTAATTTTATACCAAAAAAGTTTAACTTTCAACAAAATAGAGGAATTTTCAACCAGATATTTGAAGTTTAAACTGAAGAAGATAAATTTTGAACCTAATATCAAATAATTAAATTTTCTGTTAAAAAAATTAATTAAAAAAAAAATTAAACAAAATAGTTAAATTTAAATAAAAGAGGATTTTCAACTAAAATGATGAATCATTAGCCAAAAAGAATAATTTCCAAAAAAAGTAGTTTTACTTTCTACCAAGTAGTTGAAGTTCCAACGAAAAAAGATGAATTTTCAAATGAAATATAATACTTGATATTTCAACAAAAAAAGATTTTAATTTTAGGCTAAAAAGAGCTGACTCCCACCAAAAAGACAAATTTTGAAAAAAATAGTTTGATCCTCAAACAAAACAAAAAAAAACCACGCTTTCTATCAAAATGTGATCGCTTACTTTGTAGATTTTTTTTTGAACGCATAATTTTTGTTGATTCATTTTTTTCGTACCTTGCGTTGTTTCCCCAAAAATTTAATTTTTTCATTGTTAATTTTATTTTTCACGATTAGAAAAAAAATTACGCATCCTATCAAAAAATAATTAATGACAAATTTTTCGCTCTTTTTTTGGTCAACAAATTTTGTCTATTTATTTTTTTCCTATCTTGTGTCGTTTGTCTAAACATTTAATTTTTCTATTTTTAATGCAGCTTTTTACGAAAAAAAACTACGCGTCCTTTCAAAAAGTGATTTCAAACAAATTTGTAGATCTTTTTTGAATACGCCATTTTTGTCAATTAATCTTTTTTCGTATCTTGTATAGTTTGGCCGCAAAATAGAATTTTTTATTTTTCACTATGTTTTGTGTCGTCAAAATTTAAATTTTCGATTTTTCAACAAAATTCGAAAAGTTGTTGTGATAATCTTGTAGGGTGTTCAAAATTCAACGTTTTATTCCTCTGAAATTTTTTTATATCGTGCGTTTTTTGGCTTAAAATGTTCACTTTCGTTTGTTTTTTGGAATTTTGTAAATGCTATCACTTCGGTAATTTTTTTTATAAAAAAAAGGTCATGAGGATAAATTTTTCGCATTTTTGAGTTATACTGATAACCGTACATAGCATTTTTTAATCTTGAAAAAAAGTGGTCTCAAAAATTTTGAAAATGCGCTGATTTTTTTGAATTTTCATCTAAAATGGCTGGCTGACGAACTTGACACATTATAACTTTATAAACTATTCCTAATTCTGAAATAATTTTAAGTATTTACTTTTTCACTTTTCATTTAAAATGGACAATTATAAATCAAATGTTAAAAACTAAACAATTTTAAACTGAACTATTTAAAATAGAAAGCCTTGAATCGTTAATATTTCAGAGTTTTAAATTTAAACTTTGAACGTTACAATTTCAATTGTTCTATTAAACAAATTTTTAATATGTAAGTGAAATTATTGAATTTCGATGCTCAAATAAAAACTGGAAAAGATTTCGGAAAATGAAAAACTAAATTTAGATTTTTGAAGATTTCGAAATGAAATTTTGAAGCTTTTGAAGGATCTTTGAAAATTTCATAAAATTAAAATAATTCTTGAGTTTGCTAAGATAATTTGAAATGATTCTGCATTTTGAAGAATCAATTTTAAGAGAATATTTAAAAAGATTTTGAAAAAAAAATTTGGTTAATAAATGACAATTGAACAATTATTAATTTGAAAAATAATCAAGTAAATTTGAAATATATTCAGAAGTTTAAAAAAAAATTGAAAATAATTTAAACCGTGAAAAGATTTCAAAACATTGAAAACACAATCTAGATGTTTGAAGATTTCGAACACAAAATTTCTAAGCTTTTTAGGCATTTTGAAAGGTTTTGAATAAAGGAAAAATTTGTATTAAAATCCTAGGAAAACTAACAATAATTTTCTTTCCAATTAATTTAAAAAGAATATTTAATAAGATTACAAACATTTTCAAAAAAATAATCTGCATGATTTTGAGGTAATTCCTTTACTTTTGCAGGATTTTCAAAAAATTGTAGGAAAAGTTTGAATTCCAAGAGAGTAAAATTATTAGATTCCTTTTTAATTTTTAAATGATTTTTTCAAAACGAATTTTCAGGAGAATATTCAAAAAGATTTCAAAACAAATTTTAATGTATAAATTAATATTACTAGCTTAAAATTAAAATTAAAAGTATCTTATTGCAATATTATTCAACAAGAAAATTCATTTGAATTTTAATGAAAATTGAATTGAACATTCAGTTGAATCCTCAACCAAATAGATGAGTTTTCAAAAAATAGTTAAATTTTCAGTGAGCAAAATTAATTTTTTACAGAAAGAAACAAGTTGCGAATAAAATAGTTAAATTTTTCTATAAATAGTTGTATTCTTCTTCAAATAGTTTATTTTCTAATATAATCGTTAAATTCTAGAAAAAAAACTTAATTTTAAACCAAATAGAATATTTTAACTCAAATAGTTTAATTTGCTAAGAAAATAGTTGAATTTTTAACAAAAAAATTATTTGACAACCAAATAGTTTGATTTTTTACCAAATTGTTGAATTTTCAAGATTCAAGTCAAAAAAACAAATTTTCTAGACGAAAATATGAATTTTCAACTAAAGCGATGATTCTACAATCTAAAAATAAATTTTTAACAAAGAAGTTCAACTTCAAACCCATTAGTTTGTTAATATTTATATTAAATATCGATATTTCAATATTTATACTTATATTTATAGTTAATATTGAAACAGTTAAATTTAACCAATAATGCAAAATTTTCAAAAAAATACATAATTTTCCAATGAAAAAGGTCAATTGTTAATTAGAAAATTGAACTTTTGACCAGAAATGGAATAGTTACATTTTTGTGGAAGAAAATTAATTCTCAACCAAAAAATGAAATTTCAGCAAAATAGTTAAGTTTTAAACAAAAGAGATGAATTTTCAACAAAAATGATAATTATTCAACAACAACAAAATTGATTTTCAAAAAAGAGAGAATAGGTAAACTTTTAGATGAAGAATTATTTTTTCACAAAAAAAAGACAAATTTCCAACAAAATAGTTGAAATTTTTAATAAAATGCATACTTTTTCAATCAGAAAAGATCTATTTCCAATTCAAAATATCAATTTTCAACCAAAAATAGTATAGTTACATTTTTAGTCAATAAAATTATTTCTCTAGAAAAAAAACGAATTTTCAGCAAAATACTTGAATTTCCTAAAAAAGAAATAAATTTTCAACCGAAATGATGAATCCTCAATAAGCTACACAAACTTTCAACCACTTACTTAAATTTCAACAAAAAAATATAAAGTTTTAACTAAAAGAGATAAATTTTTAGTTGAGATAATAATTTCAAAACTAAAAACTAAAAGAATTTTCAACAAAATAGTTGAATTTTCAACAAATTGTTTGCATTTTGAACAAAATAATGAAATTTTTAACCAAATAGTTTATTTTATAATATAATCGTTGAATTCTAGAAAAAAACTTAATTTTAAACCAAATAGAATATTTTAACGCAACTAGTTTAATTTGCTAAGAAAATAGTTGAATTTTTAACAAAAAAATTATTTTACAACCAAATAGTTTGATTTTTTACCAGATTGTTGAAATAGATGAATTTTCAGCTAAACCGATGATTCTACAATCTAAAAATAAATTTTTAACATAGAAGTTCAATTTCAAACCCAGTAGTTTGTTAATATTTATATTAAATGTTTATGTTTGAATATTTATATTTCTTATTTGTAGTTAATATTTGAACCAGAAAAGTTTTTTATTTGAAATCGAAAATAGTTAAATTTAGCCAATAATGCCAAATTTGCAATAAAAAGGGTCAATGTTTAATTAGAAATATCAATTTTTAACCAGAAATGAAATAGTTACATTTTTGTTGAAGAAAATTAATTCTCAACCAAAAATAAATGAATTTTCAGCAACATAGTTAGGTTTCAAACAAAGAGATGAATTTTGAACAAAAATGATAATTCTTCAACATCGAAAAAATTGATTTTCAAAAAAGAGAGAATAAGTAAACTTTTAGATGAAAAAATATTAAAAAAAAAAAAAAAAGAAAAATTTCCAACAAAATAGATAAATTTTGAATAAAATTATTACTTTTTTAATCAGGAAAGATCTATTTCCAATTTAAAATATCAATTTTCAACCAAGAATAAAATAGTTACATTTTTAGTCAATAAAATTATTTCTCTACAAAAAAAAAAACGAATTTTCAGCGAAATACTTAAATTTTGAATCTAATGAATTCATTTTCAACTCAAATGATGAATCCTCAACAAAATACACAAATTTTCAACCAATTACTTAAATTTCAACTAAAAAATATAAAGTTTTGAATAAAATAGATAAATTTTCAGTTAAAAAATTAATTTCAAAACTAAAAACTAAAAGAATTTTCAACAAAATAGTTGCATTTTCAACAAAATATTTGCGTTTTGAACAAAATAGTGAAATTTTTAACCAAATAGTCAACTTTTTAATAAAAAAATATGAATGTTGAACCAAAAATGTAATGGTGGAATTTTTACCCAAAAAAAGCCTCTAACCAAGAATAGTTGGATTTTCTTACTGGGTTCTATATTAATTCAGTTACCATTTAAACGAAAAAATGAAAAAAGGGCGAAGTTTCTTGATAACAGGTAAAAAAATAACAATTCCTCATTAAAGGGGGAAAGAGGGGAATAGGGAAAAGAGTGTGAAGTCTGAAATATGAAAGTCCAAACGTAAACACGAAGGGCCGAGTGAATCATTTCGGTTTGATTTGGACGCATGACGCAACCTGATGCAACTAATGCGCTGATGGTGTGGTCCTCATGTTGTTTGTCACGCTTGACTGAGCACCGCTTCCCTTCCAGCCCCACGGCTCCTATCATCAGGAAAACGCCGCGGCATCGATTCTCAGAACGACGTAAATCCGGACTGCTTAAATCCAAGTTCCAGTGTATTATCAAATAGTTGTAACTCATTATTCATTGCTCGATCGACACTTATATGAAATAAACTTACAACTAACTAAAACAAAAAGCTTGGTTTTGTTATGTCAGTTATGAAAAGTTTTGTTGAACTAGCCAAAATTTGTTGGTGAGAAAGAAAAGCTTGTAAAATTATCACAACAAAATTTTTCTTTTGAGCCAACTTTTTCTCGATTGAAAAAATAAATAAACCAGTTTTATCAAAACTACTGGTATAAATTCTTGTACAATTTGGAGGACTGCTTATACTTGTACTAAGTATAAGAGTGCAAACATAATTGGTCGAGATTGGCAAAGAGGACAATTTGTAATCGTTTGTCAGGAGCTGTAGGCCATAAACGGGACTAAGTGCCGTCTTATTCAAATGAGCAGACGTGTCTGTTGCTCCTGTATTGGCCTACCTTGCCAACATTTTGAAATATTAAGCCCTCATATGTCTCGTGCATGAAAATCTTGTCTACTCCAACCGAACACCAAACACCATCATGAACATCGTCTTTATAGTGAGGTAGCCGTGACGCGTGTCTCATAATACGTGCTTTGAACTCTCTGACAAAATTAATGTTCCATTAGGCTCCCTAAATTATAGGTTGCAGAGAAAGCGCTTAAGGTGCTTTAAACGAGTTGGTGTTTAGAATAATACAAAATACGGCTACAACAATGAATGGATTGATGTAATATTTTTACCACGTAATCTAAAGGCTTACACATGTGCATGACTAGAGCCATTTTTTTAAAAAATGGTCTAATTCTAGTTTTTTTGTAGTTAATTGAAAATATGTTGAATTTCCTGCGCCTGGAAAGGGGCAACGCCCCATTGGAAGTGTACCCATGGTGAACCGAAAACAGGTGCTCACTGTTTCAAAGTGCGTTTTAATTAACAAAAAAGAAAATAAACAACAAGACCATTTTTTGAAAAAACGGCTCTAGTCGTCTACATGTACAAGCTTTCAGAATGAGTGGTAAAAATATTACATCAAACAATTCATCCTTGTAGCCGTATTTTGTATTATTCTAAAAACTGTCTCGTTTGAAGCACCTTAAGGCCGTCTTCCAATATTTGTGTTCCAGCTTTCAAACGATCATTATGCGGTTTTTTTTTAAACAAATTTTTTACCTACAATTCGAATTATCTGAGACGAAAGCAATCCGACCTTGTCGTGTACCAGAAGTAAGAATTAAATCTGGTCAATGGCGATAATATCTCCTTCAAAGCAGTCCTATTTGGAAACCACAACCTTCTTCCAGCGATCCTCTTAATTTCGGAAGGTCAGGACTGTATGGGGGTGCCTAAGATGTGTAATTCCGTGTTTCACCAGAAATTGCTGAATAAGCTGCGACGAATGGGCAGGTGTGTTGTCACGGCGAAGGAGCCAGTCGCCGCTTTTCCCCAAATTTTGGCTCAAAATGTCCGAAACACTAGTTTTTGGAATCCTGAAGTCATCTTCTATCTATAGTAATGTTAAACAACGATTTCTATTAACTAACGCTCGCACTCGTTTCACATTTTGAGGTGTTTTGGCCAATGTGGGCCTGCCAGAGCGAGGATTACTTTCCGTTCAGGGCGAATCCAGATAGGGGCGATTGCCCCCCCCCCCCCTAGATATTTAGAAAAAAATAATAAATCTGAATTAAACCCAAAAAGATGAACTTTCACCGAAATACTTCAATCCTCAACACACATAAAATTTCATCCAAAATGTAAAATTTCCCATCGAGAAGATTAATTTTCTAGTATACAAGACAAATTCTCAACAAAATATATGAATTTTGGACTAAATAGTGAAATTTTCAAGTTAAACAGACGAGCTTTCTACAAAACAGTTGAATTTTCAATCAAATAATTACATTTTAAACGAAAAAGATCAATTTTCTACTAAAAAAGACGAATTATCAACAAAATACATAAATTTTCGACCAAATATTTGAATTTTCAATCAAGATGATTATTTTTTTTTCACCAAAGAAGGCATGTTTTTGACGAAATACATAAATTTCTAATCAGATAATTGAATTTCAACCAGGAAGATTAATTTTCGACAAAAAAAAATTTTCAACGAAGCAGTTGAATTTTTAGTCTCCAGCTTTTCAATTTATTGCATTTTTTTAGCACTCAGTACTATTTAAAAAATCAGTTTTTTATAGTAAAACTTTTTTCATTAGCAGAATTCAAAGTTGATGCAAGAATATAAAAGATTTCTTGGTTCGAGACGAATCGATTGACCTATAATATTAATACATTTTATTAAAGAGTAGGAAAGTTATGGTAATTTATATATTTTGAAAATCGGTTTTTTTATAGTAAAAAATTTTCATTAACATAATTCAAAGTTAATCCAAGAACCGAAAAGATGTTTTGATTCGAGACGAGTCGATTGACCTATAATATTAATACATTTCATTGAATAGTAAGGAAGCTATGGTAATGCATAATATTTGAAAATACGGTTTTTTATAGTAAAACTTTTTTCTTGAACATAATTCAAAGTTGATGCAACAATATAAAAGATTCCTGGGTTCGAGACGAATCGATTGACCTACAATATTAATCCATTTTATTGAAGAGTAGGGAATTTGTGGTAATTTATATATTTTTAAAATCGATTTTTATAGTGAAAATTTTCTCATTCTCACAATTTAAAGTTGATGCGAGAGTAGAAAAGTTGTGTTGATGCGAAAATAGAAAAGTTGTGTTGATTCAACACGAATCGACTAACCTATAACATTGATACATTTTAATTGAAAAGTAAGGAAGATATGGTAATGCATAATATTTAAAAATACGGTTTTTTATAGTGAAACTTTTTTCATTAACATAATTCAAAGTTGATGAAACAAAATAAAGGAATCCTTGGTTCGAGACGAATCAATTGACCTATAATATTAATAAATTTTATCAAAGAGTGACGCAGTTATCCATTTATATTATATTTAAAATCGATTTTTATAGTAAAAATTTTCTCAGTCTCATAATTTAAAATTGATGCGAGAATAGAAAAGTTCTGTTGATTCGAGACAAATCGATTGACCTCTAACGTTGATACATTTCATTAAAGAGTAAGAAAGCTATGGTAATGCATAATATTTGAAAACACGGTTTTTTATAGAAAACTTTTTTCACTAACATAATTAAATATTGATGCAAAAACAGAAAATATTCCTTGAATCAAGGCAAATCGATTAATCTATAATATTAACACACTTTATTGAAGATTAAGGAAGTTATGGTCATTTATAATGTTTGAAACATCCGTTTCAAACAGAAAAACTTTTTTCATCGTCATAATTTAAGGTTGACGCATGAACAGAAAATACTTTTTGATCATAAATTTTCAAATAGAATAACTCTGACAATTTTTGTAAAGAAATCATAAAGCTGAGAAAGGGATAGGGTGCGACACAACTTTTCCCTTCCCTTTTCGATCTTTTTCCATTTATTGTATTTTTTTTAGCACTCAATAATGTTTTAAAAATCGGTTTTTTGTAGTAAAACTTTTTTAATTACCATAATTCAAAGTTGATGCAAGCAGATAAAAGATTCCTTGGTTCGGGACCAATCGATTGACCTATAATATTAATATATTTTATTAAATAGTAGGGAAGTTATGGTTATATATATATATATTTTTTAATCGATTTTTATAGTTAAACTTTTTTCATTAACATAATTCAAAGTTGATGCAAGGACAGAAAATATATGTTGATTTGAGACGAATCGATTGACCTATAATATTAATACATTTTATTGAAGAGTGCGGAAGCTATGGTAATGCATAATATTTGAAAATACGGTTTTTTATAGTAAAGTCTTTTCTTCAACATAATTCAAAGTGGATGCACGGATATGAAAGATTCCTTGGTTTGAGACGAATCGATTGACCTGCAAATATTAATACATTTTATTAAAGAGTAGAGAATTTATGGTAATTTATATATTTTCAAAATCGATTTTCATAGTAAAAATTTTCTCATTTTCATGATTTAAAGATGATTGCGAGAATAGAAAAGTTGTTCTGATTCAAGACAAATCGAAGCATTTTGTTGTGTTTGTCCAAATTTGATCGTTGAATTCTTGTTTTTTAAGGAATTCTATACATTAACTTGATTATTGGACGTTAAATGGGATTTTGAATTTGATTTTAATCTAATTTAAAATTCTTAAATTTCAAGACAAATCGATTGACCTATAACATTAATACATTTGATTGAAGTGTAAGGAAGCTATGGTAATGTATAATATTTGAAAATACGGTTGTTTTTAGTAAAACTTTTTTCTGCAACATAATTCAAAGTTGATGCAAGAATATGAAAGATTCCTGGGTTTGAGACGAATCGATTGACCTGCAGTATTAATACATTTTATTAAAGAGTAGGGAATTTTTGGTAATTTATATATTTTCAAAATCGCTTTTTATAGTAAAAATGTTCTCATTTTCATAATTTTAAGATGATGCGAGAATAGAAAAGTTGTGTTAATTCAAGACGAATTGATTGACCTATAACATGGATACATTTTATTGAAGAGTAAGGAAGCTATGGTAATGCATAATATTTGAAAATACGGTTTTTTATATTAAAACTTTTTTCATTAGCATAATTCAACGTTGATGCAGAAATATAAAAGATTCCTTGGTTCGGGATGAATCGATTGACCTATAATATCAATACATTTTATTAAAGATTAGGGAAGTTATGGTAATTTACATATTTTGAAAATCGGTTTTTTATAGTAAAACTTTTTCATTAACGTAATTCAGAGTTGATGCAAGAACAGAAAAGATGTGTTGATTCGAGACGAATCGATTGACCTATGATATTAGTACATTTTATTGAAGAGTAAGGAAGCTAGGGTAATGCATAATATTTGAAAATACGGTTTTTTATCGTCAAACTTTTTTCTTCAACATAATTAAAAGTGGATGCAAGAACGGAAAAGATTTCTTGATTCGAGGCAAATTGATTGACCTATAATATTAATACACTTTATCGAACAGTAAGGAAGTTATGCTCATTCATAATATTTGAATCATCTGTTTCAAAGAGAAACATTATTTTCATCTATATAATTCAAAGTTGACGCATGAATAGAAAAAACTTTTTGATCATAATTTTTCAAATAGAATAATTGGGAAAATTTTTGTAGAGAAATCATAAAGCTGGGAAAGGGATAGAATGCGACAGAACTTTTCCGTTCGCTTTTCCGGCTCGAAAAATTATCATTTTGAATAAAAATTTTGATTTGTCTGATTTGTCTTTGTATTTAAAAAAATTTGTGTATTATTTTGTAATTTTGTATTTTTTGTAAATTTCTAGATTCATATTGATCAAAATGAAGACTTTGGTTTTTCTATTATTGAAAAAAATTACTAATGCTTCCTCTATGAGGAAGCAAATACATTTGCTAACGGGAAGCAAAGTGCTCGTGAAATGAGCACCATACAATTATAAATACAAACAAAGTGGAAATACTCGAGATCGAATTCACAGCTAGTTTTCTCTGTTATCGAGATATAGAAATTGGTTGAAACATTCTGATTATATAATGAGATTAAGGAAAGAAGTAGTGGGGACGAGAGCGTGGAATATCGACCCTGAGAGGATGGTATCAGAGTAGAGTACGACAGACGTTGTAAAGGAAGCAGCCATCCTGGCGCCTAAAAGAGCGTCGAGTGGAGGGTGCTGAAGAGAGATAGAAAATAATAAAATAGAAATTGTATTGATTGAATCACTGAAGAGACTTATACCCTAACGTCCACCCCAACGTCACAAATTGTCACATAGAAGGGGGGGGGCAATCGTTTTCTAGCACGCGACACTTCTCTAATAAAAAATTTCAAATAGTTGAATTTTCAAGCAAAAAAAAAGAATTTTCAACAAAACATTAAAATTTATTTATACCACAAAATATGACCTTAACAAAATAGTTGAATTTCCAACAAAATGAATAAACTTTTAAGAAAAAAGTTTAATTTTTTACTAATAGCTGAATTTTTAACCTTAAATGATGGATTTTCAAGTGAGAAGATGAATTTTTTATCAAAGAATGAGTATTCAACAAAATGAATTAATTTTGAACCATGTAGTTGGATGTTCTACTAAAAAAGATGAGTTTACCACCAAGAAGAGAACATTCAAATTTACTGTTAAAAAAATAATTTTCAACCCGAGAAAAAAAAATTATCAACCAGTTGAATTCAACGAAAACCGAGTTTTCAACAAACATTTGGATTTTAAACAAGAAAAGATGAGAATAACAAAATAGTTGAATTTTAAACAAAATAGTTGAATTTTAAACAAAATAATTAAACTTTCAAGAAAATAGATAATTTTTCGACAAAATTGTTTAATTTTGCACTAAAAATGATACATTTTCAATCTAGAGTACAAACTGATAAATTTTCAATTTGGAAAAATAATTTTCGAAAATAAAAAAAAAACGAATCTTCAACCATTTGAATTCAACAAAAAATATGACTTTTCAGCAAAACGTGTAATGGTTAATATTTTAATAAAAGGAAAGATTTTAATTCTAAATCAAAAACAGTTGATTTCAACCAAGAAAGACCAATTTTCAACAAAATAGTTGAATCCTTAACCAACAAGATTATTTTTAACCAAGCAGTTGCATTTTTAATCGAAAAGGATGATGAACTTTTAACCAAGAATATTAATTTTCTACACAGAAAAAACGAATTTTCAGCAAAATAGTTGAATTTTCCACCAAACTGATGAATCTTTGATTAAGAAAAATGAATTCTCATCAAAAAGTGTAACAGTTGATATTTTCGTCAAAAATATTTTTATTTCCAATAAAAAACTGTTAAATTAAACCAAAAAATACGAAGTTTCAACAAAAGAGTTGAAACTTCAACCAAGAAAGATTTTTCAATCAATAAAGAAAAAAAATCTCATCCAAACTGTTGAGTTTTCAAGTCATAAAGACGAATTTTTGAAAAAAAGTTGAATTGACAATACAAAAATATGCATTTTCTACCAAAATAATGGAATTTTCGACTGAAAAAGACGATTTTTCACTAGAACAAATGGAATTTCAATTGAAATAGATAAATTTTCTAACGAAAATGGATAAGCTACATTTTTAGTAAAAAAAAATCATTTTCAAGCAAAAAAACGAATATTCAACTGAAATAGATCAATTTTCTAGCAAAAAAAAGAATAGTTACATTTTTAGTAAAAAAATTCATTTCGTGTGAAAAAGAAACGAATTTTCAATAAAATTTGTTACATTTTCAACCAAGGCAATGAATTTTCAACTAAAATGATGCATCTTCAATAAAAAAATAAAAATAAAATTTTGAACCAAATAGTTGAATTTTCAAACCAGAAGATGAATTTTCTACCAAAAAAGAGACAAATTTTCAACAAAACACATGAATTTTCAAGCAAAAAGATTAAATGTCTATAAAGAAAATTTCAATGAAAAATGGTATAATTAAATTTTTAGTTGAAAAAATTAATTTTCAATATAACAAAAAAAACTAATCATCGATTAAAGAAATTATATTTCAACCAAAAAGATTAATTTTCTACAAAAAAAAAAGAAATAATTTTTTAACAAAATACATGAATTTTCGAGCGAATATTTTAATTTATAATGGAATTTTCAACCCAATAGTTGAATTTCGATCAAAAAGGTTCATTTTCTACCAAAAAAAGACAAATTTTCAACAAAATAGGAATTATATAAAAAAAAATAGTTCAATTTTCAGTTAGAGAAATAAGTTTTTAAGCAAATCAAATAAATTTTGAACGAAATAGTTAAATTTTCAACCAAACCAATTAATTTTCTACCAAAAAGATTGAATCTCTATAAAAAAATTTCGACAGAGTTTAGTTAAATTTTCAGTTTGAAAATTTACTTTTCAATTTAAAAAAACTAACTTTCAAGCCAAAGAAATAAATCTTGAAGCAAAAAAAAAGATTAATTTTCTACAAAAAAAAAAATTATTTACGAACAAAATATATGAATTTTCAGCCAAAAAGGTGAATTAGTCACCAAGAAGATTAATTTTCTACCACAAAAGATAAAGTTTCAACAAAATAAAAAAATTTAAAAACAAATAGTTGAACTTTCAACTGAAGAAGATAAATATTCAGACAAACATGGAGTAGTTAAATTTTCAGTTAAATTTTTTTCAAATCGTTAACAAAATAGTTAAATTTTGAACAACAAAAAGAAGATTTTTCAACTCAAATAATGTATCATCAACCAAAAAATGAATTTTTAACAAAGCACTTCCACTTTCAACTAAGTAGTTGAATTTTGAACCAAAAAAGGTTTTTCAGCCGCCATTCACAATTAGCGAAAATCTTGAAAATATAATCAACTTGTTATATCAGAAGAAAAATCCTGGGACTAAAGCCAAATTTACAGGATGATTCGAGAAAGAACTAACTTAAATATCCCCTGTAAATTTCAAATTTTTGCTAAATTCCATCCGGAACATAAATGTCACATTTTTCTTACTCTTTATCTTCAAAGATAAAATTTTGATATAAAAAGAAAATAATGTAATAAATTTATGTGACAAATATGTCCAGGAAACGCGGTAAATGGAGCCTTATAGAAAATTTGATTTAAATTAAAATAGTCGAATTGAATTTTACCTTGATGAACAGTTGATCCAAAAATACCTGGAAAATGTATTTTTTATTTTGTTTCAAATGTTAAAAAAATATTAAAAGTACGGTGTCAGATTATTACACACGCGGAGAGTCCTATTTTGTCAGTGAAAAAAATCTGCTAATTTTAAAGAATTGTAAGTAAGTGAAAAAAATTGTGTCATTCATGTTGAATTTACTGGAATTTTCTCGCTATAATAAGGAAACTTCTGTAAATCATATGCAACGTTCTAAAATAATATAAGATTTTCTGTAAAATCCATAACAAAATGTTGCAAAATAAACCGAGTTTATGTTATGTTCAATGTTTCTGAACATAAAAGAAGTTTTCTATTTTTTTTTAATTTAATTTTATTTTTATTTTACTTTATGCACAATATTCTAGTATGTTTAAACTATTAAATCGGAAAACAAAGGTACAACATTGAAGTGTTAAATAATTGATATCTATTTATAAATAGGTTCATCTCCATATGAATCTCCTTCCGCATCAAATTCATGCATAACTTAGCATGATATCAATCCGGCAGACAGATTGACAGAAAGCTAATAAAATAATGGCATGCCCTAAACCTGAATAGATGAGCATGCGTGAGAAACACAGTTCTGTCATGTTCAATATTAACGTGAAAGACTTACTAATTATTTATGAGACTTTAGCATACCCAAAATTCTATTCTCAATTTGAACTTCTAGTTTCTTTAATAAGCATTTAACACACGGTACACTCCAGATATATTTTTTGGATAAAAACGTTACAAACAATCGACAACTACAATTATACAACGGCGATTCATTTTTATCGTGAGGTGGATTCAGAACCATATTCAAATCTTTATATGCATTTGTCAATTGCTTGCAACGTTTTTATCCAACTTTAGATAAAAATTATCTCTGGGATTTACTGTGCTTCTAATGATAATAATCAAAATTGTGAGAACAATACGAAATCCTATATTATATTATGAAATATTATAAATGAGCAGAACTTCCTTAATCTTCGATAAAGTGTATTTATATTATATATCAATAGATTTGCCTCGAATCAAGAAATCTTTTCCGTTCCTGCATTAATTTTGAATTATATTGGTGAAAAAAGTTTTACTATAAAAAACCATGTTTTCAAATATTATGCATTACTATTGCCTCCTTACTCTTCAATAAAATGTATCAATGCTATGAGTCAATCGATTCGTCTTGAATAAACACCACTTTTCTATTCTCGCATCAACTTTAAATTGTGAGAATGAGACAATTTTTACTATAAAAATCGATTTTAAAAATATATAAAATACCATAACTGCCCTACTCTTTAATAAAATGTATTAATATTCTAGGTCAATCGATTCGTGTCGAACCAAGGAATCTTTTATATTTGTGCATCAACTTTGAATTATGATGGAGAAAAAAGTTTGAACACAAAATACTGTATTTTTAAATATTATGCATTACTATAGCTTCCTTACTCTTCAATAAAATGTATTGATATTATAGGTAGATCGATTCGACTCGAATCAACAATTTTTTTCTGTTCTTGCATCAACTTTGAATTATGTTGATGAAAAAAGTTTTACTATAAGAAACTGATTTTTCAAATATATAAATTACCATAACTCCCTTACTCTTTAATAATATGTATTAATATTATGGGTCAATCGATTCGCTTTGAACCAAGGGATCTTTTATATTCTTGCATCAACTTTTTAATTATGATGAAGAAAAAAGTTTGACGATAAAAAACCGTATTTTTAAATATTATGCATTACCATAGCTTCCTTACTCTTCAATAAAATGTATTTATAATATAGGTCAATCGATTCGTCTCAAACCATGGAATCTTTTATATTCTTGCATCAATTTTGAATTATGCTAATGAAAAAAGTTTTACTATAAAAAACCGATTTTTAAAATATTATTGAGTGCTAACAAAAATTCCAATAAATATTTTTAGAAATCCTTCGGTGAGTTTCAAGATATTAGTGGTAAAAATAAGCACTTCAAATTTCATCAATTTATCTGCAACCGTTTTCAAGTTATCGTGTTCACGAAAAAGTGTGACATTCACACACGCACACACATCCACACACATCCGGACAATTGCTTAGAACATTGTATCAGACATTTTTAAATTGAGGAAGGTTTAATTAAATGAATTTGAAATTTTTGGAAAATGTTACCATTACAAAGCTTCCTGTATGAGGAAGCAAAAAATGACTTTTTTGGTACAAAATAACGTAAAGCCCACAAATATTGACCGATTTGGACAAAAAAAATTGAAAAAAGCTGATAAGATTTTTAAAAAAGTTGTTGAGCCTGATTTTTGAATGAGACTTTCAATTTTGTTATAAATAAACAAATACGACCAAAAAAATAACAATGTTTTTTATTTGACGTTCCCAGTGCTCTTCAATAACAGGATAATTGTTAAAATCGCCTAAGTTTCATAGAGTAACATTCGGTGAAGATGTTTCAATATTATATAATGAACAAACAAAATTTTTATGAACAAATTATTTGTTGAAAGTTTGTTTTCTACGATTTTTCATGATTTTACATTTTTTTAAATTATACTGGAAGAACTTTGGATAAAAACAATATAAAGATGAAGAAATTTTTTTCGAGATTATTATTGTTAATATTATAAGCAAATGCATTAATCAGGCATTTTTCAATAGAAAAATTCGTTATTTTCTATGTCATTTTTTAAAATTAGGAACTTTATGATGATTTGGGCAAAATACATCATTCATTGATTATTTTATGATTTTTTTAAACAAATGCATTATGCGGACATTTGTCGGCAGAAAATTTTTTTTTTTTAATGCCAGTTCTTTCAGTTGTGAATTTCATGACATTCAGCAACATTCATATTTTGTTGATAAATTTTATGATTTTTTAAACAAATTTAATAAAAAAATGCATTAAGCAGTCATTTGTCGACAGAAAAATTCGTTTTTTTCTATGGCAGTCTTTTTAATTGGAAGCTTCATGATAATTTTAGCAAAATTCATAATTGGTTGATAAACTTTATATATTTTTTAAAACAAATTTAATGAACAAATGCATTATTCGGGCATCCGTCAATGTAAAAATTGTTGCTTGATGCTTTTCTTTATTGAATTTTTTTGAAAAATCATAAAGTTTATCAACTCATTATGAATGTTGCTGAAATTGTCATGAAGTTCCCAACTGAAAGGACTGATATTAAAAAAAAAACGAATTTTTCTGCCGACAAATGCCCGAATAATGCATTTGTTCATTAAATTTGTTTTAAAAATCGTGAGATTAATTAACAAATGATGAATTTTGCTAAAATTATCATAAAGTTCCAAATTTGAAAAAAATGACAGAAAAAAAAACGAATTTTTTGTCGAAAAATTCCTGAATTATGCATTTGTTTATTAAATTTGTTTATAATATTAATAATAATAATCTCAAGAAAAAATTTCTTCATCTTTATATCGTTTTTATCCAAAGTTCTTTCAATATAACTTAAAAAAACGTAACATTATGGAAAGTCCTAGAAAAGACTCTTTCAACAAATGATTTTGTTATAATATTGTTGTTTGTTTATGACATAATATTGCAACATCTTCATTTAATGTTACTCTATGAAATTTAGGCGATTTCAACAGTTTTACTGTTATTGACGAGCACCGGGAACGTCAAATGGAAAAACTGGCCATTTTTTCGGCATATTTGTTTATTTATAAAAAAATTGAAAACCTGATGAAGAAACTATACAACTAAATTTGTAGTGAACCGAGATATTCATTGAAACACGTTCATTCAGAACAATATTTGTTTGAATGAAAGAATAGTTTTTTATCCTTCATCAAAGATAGGATTTGTTTTATTCAAATAAAATTTGTTCGACTTAAACAATGGTTTGTTTGAACAAAATAAGTTGTGTTCGAATAAAAATAAAAAAGAATCAATTCGATCTTTGTTTAACCCTATATCAAAGAAAGAATTTGCTTTTTTGAAAAGAAAAGTATCGTTCTTGGGTAAATTGCACATGCTCTATTTATTAAAACAAATAAAAAATGAATTATTTTAAATATTTTTATGCAAATCTCTGACTGTCCTGATGAAGAAACTTAACATCTACAATTTTCACGCAATTAATAAATAATTAAATTAGCATACAATAAATAATTTTCTTTCTAAAAAAGTGGTGTAACAATATGTGTCGAGAATCAAGCAATCATTGTTGTTCAACATTTCTGAATTTGAAATCTAACAAATTTGAGTAATCTAGAATTAAGCAATTTTCAACAATTTTAAATTAATTAATTACATATTCAAATCTTAGATCCTCAGAAATCTCAGATTTTGAAATTCAGAGGGTTTAAAAATAATTAAAATTTATTTTAAGGCGTGAAAAATAGAAGAATACGAATTTAAAAGCTTTGGAAATGAAACAACTTTCAACTCAAAGCTTTAAAAATTTGATGTCCGGTTTCAAAACGAAATCGTTTCAAATTGAATAATTACAGAGAAGAGTTTGAAGATGGGAAAATTTCAAATTGAAAGGTTTTGAGTCTCACGGTAGGGCTAAACCAAATTTAATTGAAAGGTGCTTCCGTATGCGATTTTTTGGTCGATTATGGTTCCATGGTACCCAAATCAAATTTTTTTTCAAAAATTATGAAATGTACAATTTGTAGACAAGTTGGTGGTAAATGCTGCTTCAATCACAGTTTTGTGAATTTTAATGTATGGTAAAAACGTTAAGAGAAACAAGGAACGTTTTGCTTAAACGCTCCACTCCTGAAGAGTGGCGTTCCCGATTCAAATCTGGGCCGAGGCAGATTTTTTCTTGTTTCTTCGAAAAATTATTTGACCAGTACAATCGTTAAAAATTTATTATCAGAAATTTTTCAATAACTTTTGATTGAAATACATGATACTTTGTTTGGTTAAATATAAATCTTTTGAAAAACTCTAATTTTAAATGGAAATCACTAAAAATTAAATTAAGTTCTTTTTGAAACGATGGAAACTAAATCATTTTGAATAAAAAGAATTATTCCATCATCTTAAATCTGTCGAATTTCAATTAAACTAAAATAAAAATGTTTTTCCGTTCTAGGCACTAAAATTTCAAAATTAAATGAATTTCGAACGCTTGTTGTTTGAAATTGTTTACTTTGAGTTCAATAAAAAAATTTTCAATTTAATAACCTAAAACTGAAAATTGTAGACTTTTTGAAATACTTCATTCTTTAAAATCGTTTACTGTTGAAAAAGTAATTAATTTAATTACTGCTTTTAAATTAAACAACATAGATGGGCCTAACCGTAAAGAAAAATTCCGATTGAAAAATTTTTGTTTTAAAAATATTTATTATTCAAAGAATTTTCATTTTGAAGCATTTCTTGCTTCAATATTGTTGGATTGTTGCTTAAATTTTCATCTTATTCTAGTGGCCACAAATTTTCATTTTCAAAAATTCGAATTAAAATTGATTCATTTCAAACAAAAAAGATTACTTTTGAAAAAAATAGTTTAATTTTCAAAAAAAAGTTTATTTTTTAACCAAACTGTTAAATTTTCAACGTAAAAAGATTAATTTTCAACCAAATGGGCCTTTTTTTTTGTCAAATAGGCGAACAAAACAGGTCAACAAAACACTTAAATTTTGACCAAAAAAATTACTCTTTAACCTAACAGTCGAATTTTCAAACAAAAAATATTGAACTTCAACCAAAACCAGTTTTTAAAAAGCAATTTGCAACACCAAAGAGGCAAATTTCCTACTAAAATGATGAATCGTCAATAAAAAAATGCATTTTTAACTAAGGAGTTCAACCTTTAATTAGGAAGCTAATCTTTTTTTGAAAAAGATTCATTTGCAATCCAGAAGATTAATTTTCCGCCAAAAAGAAGAATTTTCAACAAAATACATAAATTTTCGATTGAACAGTAAAAATTGTCATCTTAAAAAGATAACTTTCGAATCAAATAGTTAAATTTGCAAATAAAAAAGATAAATTTTCAACCAAAAATGGAATAGTTAAATTTTCAGTTCAAAAAAAATTTCCACAAAAAAAAAACGAATACTCAACAAAATAGTTCAATGTTCAACCAAAGAGATGAATTTTCAACTAAAATTATGAATTTTCGCAGAAAAATGTAACAGTTGATATTTCAACCAAAAAACATTTTAATTTTTATTTAAAAAACCATTGAGTTTAATTGAGAGTTGCATTAGTTAAATACTTCATTTTTCAACCTAAAAATACGAATCTTTAACAAAATATTTGAGTTTTTAACCACATAATTAAATCTTTGAAAAAATAATACAATTTTTAACAGAAAACGATAAATTCTCAACCAAAACAAAAAATAATAATAAATAAAAAATAATTTTAGAGATGAAATTAAAATTAAACTAAAATTATGAATCTTCAACCAAAAAAATGAATTTCGAACAAAGTAATTCAAGCTATAACGAATTTTCAACAAATAAAGATTTTTCCGTCAAGAAAGAAAACAAAGTTTTGTCAAATTATTGAACTTTCAAGCAAAAACACAAAATTTTTGTGAAACAGTTAAATTTCAAATCTGAAAATATGAATTTTCAACAAAAAAGGTAATTTAAAAAAAAAGCTTTCTTTTTTGATGAAGAAGATTAGTCTTCTACAAAAAAGTTATTTTTTAACCAAATCGTTTTTCTTACAAGAATAATAGAAATTTTTAATTTGAGAAGACGAATTTTCAATAAAAAAGTTAATATTCAACCAAAAAGTTGCTTTTTTAACCAAGAAAATTATTCTTCTACCAAAAAAGACGAATCTTCAACTGAAAAAGATCAATTTTCAACCAAAAAGTTAGTTTTTAACCGAATCGTTAAATTTTCTACAAAAATAATAGAATTTTCAATCCCAAGAGACGAATTTTCAACAAAACAGTTTTATTTTCTAGCCAAAAAGACGATTTTTTTACAAAACAGTTGAATTTTCAACAAAATGTAAATTTTCAACTAAATGGTTAAATTTTAAAATAAAAACGATCAATTTTCAATCAATAATGGAATAGACAAATTTACATAAAATAAAATTAATTGTCAAAAGAAAAAAAAAATTTGAACAAAATAGTTTAATTTTTAACCAAGTAGTTGTATTTTCAGTCAAGAAAATTGTTTTTTTTTTCACCAAAAAAGACAAATTTATAATAAGATACATCAATTTTCATGCAATTATTTGAATTTTTATTTTTAAAAATTATGTTTCAACCAAAAGAAAACATATTCACCAAAAAGATGAAAAAGTCACTTTTCTACCAACATAATTTAATATTTCACCAAAAAGCACTTGAATTTTCAATTAAGAGGATTGATTTTCCATCAAAGAAGATAAATTTATAAAAAAATACATAAATTTTCAACAAAAAAGTTGAATTTTCAATACAAAACGATAAATTTTCGAGAAAAATGGAAAAATTTGTAAAAAATTTTACAAATTAATTTTAAACCAAAAGAAAAGTTAGTTTTCAATAAACTCGGTTAACTCACGGTTGAATTTGTATGCAATAGTAGATATTTTAATAAAAAAATGTTTTCATTTCAAATAAAATGCATTCGAATTTAACCAAAACAGACAAATGTTTAAACAAAATAGTTGAATCCTCAATCAAAGAAGATTAATTTTCAATCAAATACTTGGACTTTCAACCAAAAAAGATTAAATTTCTAACAAAAGAGATGAATTTTTAAATTGAAAAGACGATTTTTCATAAAACTAGTTTCCTACCAAAATATTTGAATATTCACCCAAAAAGTACGAGTTTTTAACCACATTGTTGAATTTGAAATCAAATAATAAAATTTTAAACCAAGAATATAATCGTCAGAAAGAATGAACTGAAAAAAAAGAAATAGGAATACCAGACAAATAAATTTCTAACAGAGAATATTATACAAGGGTTGCCGCATATTCATTTTTAAAATCCCCTAACTTTTTCCTGACAAAGTTTTTATTTTTTCTGTCCATTAATATTGAAAGGTCAGATTTTTAATATCATAACATTTTTTAACTAGTGTGTGTTATAAACAGAATAAAAAAATTTTAAATAAAAATTTAAAAATCAAAAACTTATTGTCCAAGAAAGTTATCTTTCCCTGACTTTCCCGGATTTATAGGGTTTCCTGACCTACGCCACCCTATTTACAAACAATACACAAAAAAGTCTTAAAAGGTTGCCTTTTTCAGAAAAATTAAAAAAAATGATCAGCTCCTCTTCTATGTTG
Organism: Andricus curvator; assembly: GCA_932195095.1. Taxonomy (NCBI): domain Eukaryota; kingdom Metazoa; phylum Arthropoda; class Insecta; order Hymenoptera; family Cynipidae; genus Andricus; species Andricus curvator. The sequence continues at coordinate 28,380 of CAKNYM010043487.1, forward strand.
TACAAACATTTTTTTCTTTTAAACAATATTGCTTTGAAGCTTCATACAGCTGTGCAGTTTAGCTGAAAGAACAATTTTGATTGACGCAAAAATTATTTAGAGCCCTGTCACGTCCTTGGAGGAATTATTTTATTTATGACCCAGGACTCACCCTCAAGTCGAATATTCTTGAGTCTTAAAATCGACGGTCGTCTGTTTTGATAAAGCCATAGTGCAACGAAGCTGATGGTAACTTTTCATCATGCTTATGTATTTGCAGTCTGCTGGCGCCAAGATGACTCTCGGAATAGTGGCTGCTCTCTTGAAGTGATAGTGATAAAAATAAAAAAGATAGGAATGAAAAATGATAAAGTTCTTATTGGCACGTGGCCTGCACGATCATTTATAAACTTTTTTCAAAAATCAAGTTTATCAATATACTTGCTAATTTTTTATTTTATTCTAGTACTTATCTAGTCACCAGTCATCATTCTTAGCCTGTTGAGACGTTAATTATTTATTTCAAACATCCCCCTCCCCTACTAATCTCACATTCCCCTACTAACCCACCACTCACTTCACACTTGATCCCTTTCCCCTTTCCCAACTTCTCCTCTACTTCTTCCTCTCTTCGCTTTCTGAGCAAACACAACACTTCCCCTACTTTCCTTTCTCACCCCCCACTTTTCCTCCCATACTCACCATAATCATTTTCCCTACTACTTACTTCACCTACTTCTCCTCCCTAAGTTTCTCTCTCTTCTCCTACTTCTCATACCCTCGTTTTCAATCATTTCCTCTTACTAACCCTTCTTGCCAACTTCAAATTTCTTCTCACTTTCCCTACTTATACTGACTCGCGATTTTCATTTCCACTCGCTTCCATACACCCTCAAATTTTACTTAATTTTCCATATTTTCCTCACCCTCACTTCCTCTGCTTCACTTCCACTTATTTTCCGTTATTTCTCCTCCTTAGCCTCTCATAAGTTCCCCTCATTTTATGCTTTCCTCACTTCACCCCTAATCCCTTCCCCCTTCGCCAACTTCTCCTCTTCTACTTCCCCCTCTCCTCGCTTTCCCAGCAAACAAACCTCTTCCCCTACTTCCATTTCTCGGCCTTCACATTTTTTCCCATACACACCCTCATTTCTAATTATTTTACCTACTTCTCACTTCGTTTACTTCCCCTCTGTGATTTCCCCTTACTTCTCCTACTTCTCATACCCCCAATATCCATAATTTCCCCTCATTTACCCTTCTTTCCCACCCCTAATTTCTCCATACTCTCCGTACTTACACCTTCTCTACTTCCCTGCGACTTATTTTCCGTTATTTCTCCTCCTTACTCTCTCATAAGATTCCCTCATTTTACACTTCACCCCTAATCCCGTCCCCCTTTGTCAGCTTCTTTTCTACTTTCTCCTCTTCTCGCTTTCCCAGCAAACAAACCTCTTCCCCTACTTTCCTTTCTCAGCCTTCACATTCCCTCCCATACTCACCCACATTTCTAATTATTTTACCTACTTCTCCCTTCCCTTACTTCCCAACCCTAATTTTCCCTTCTCCTACTTCTCATAACCCTGATTCCCATAATTTCCCCTCACTTGCCCTTCTTTGCCACCCCTAATTTCTCCTCACTTTCCCTACTAACACTTCTTCTACTTTTCTGCCACTTATTTTCCGTTATTTCTTCTCCTTCCCCTTACATAATTTCGCCTCATTTCACCCTCCAGTAATTTCCCCTAACTTCCCCTCCTTGGAAAAAGTACGACGGAGGGACGGACACCCTACAGAAACTATAAGGGTTTCTGCCCGAAGCTACAAAAATCTAAAAATTAATAGGTATATTGAATGCTTTAGAATGTACAAAACTCAAATTAAATGAAAAATAAAAAATCTGAAGCAATATTCAATATCACGGACAAAAAATGAATTTTTAAAATAAAAGTTAAACTTTCAACCAGTTATTTGAATTTTCAACCAAGAAGATTAATTTGCTATCAAAAAAGATAAGTTTTTAACAAAATACATGAATTTTCAACCAAATAATACAATTTTTAACAAACAAAAAAAAAAGATTCACAATAAAAAATAGAAAATTTATACTTCCAATGAAACGACCTAATTTGCAGCAGAAAAAACAAAATTAATAATAAGCAATAATTTTTAACGAAATAGTTGAATTTCCGACCAAAATAGTCCAATCATCAATGAGAAAGACGAATTTTCTAGCTAGACGATAAATTGGCTACCAAAAAAGAAGAACCTTTAAAAAAATTCATGAATTTTCATGTAAGTAGTTGAATTTAAACAAAATAGTTCAGTTTTTAACAAAAATATGAATCTTAAAGTAAAGTTCTTAATTTTCTACGGAAATTTTTTTTTAAGGTGATCTTTTTACGAAATTGTTGAATGTTCTACAAAGTAATTAATTTGGAAGTAAAAAATTTAATTTTTTAACGGAAAAAATAAATTTTAAATAAGAAAAATTTTTTAAAATTTTTAATTCGAACCAAAATTAAATCAAATCAATCAATTCTTCTCCTCAATTGTTGCGGAAAATAAAAGTTTCTTCTATGAGAATAGGAATTATAGAAAGAATTTAACTTGATTTAAGTTATTGGGAACAAAGAATAAATTTTAAACATAGTAGTTCAATTTTCAACCAATTAGTTGATTTTTTATCCAAGTAGATTGATTTACTATAAAAAAAGACAAATTGTTAACAAAATACGTGCATTGTTAATAATATAATCCAATTTTAAACAAACTAAAAATATTTACAATCAAAAATAAAATACTTAAACTTCCAGTAAAACGAATTAATTTTTAACAAAAAGACAAACTAATTTTCAACAAAATAGTTAAATTTCCGATCAAAATAGTTCAATCATCAACCAAAAAGAAGAATTTTTAAGCTAGAGGATAAGTTGGCTATAAAAAAAGACGAACTTTTAACAAAATAAATCAATTTTAAACCAAATAATTAAATTTGCTAACAAAATACTTTAGTTTTCAACAAAAAAATGAATCTCCAAGAAAGGTTCTTAATTTTCGAACAAAAAAAAAATTTCGAACAAAAATATAAATTAAAACAAAGTTAATTTGCAACCGAAAGCATAAATTTAAAGAAGAAAAATCTCTACCTCAAGCCAAATTTAAATCAATAAATTATAATCCTCAATTGCAGCTAAAAATAAAAGTTTCCCTTGAGGGAAATGGGATATTAGACCAAATTTGCCTCGATTTAAATTAGAACAAACAAAAAATAAGTTTTTAACATAATATTTCAACTTTTAACCAATTAGTTGAATTTTCAGCCAAGAAGATTAATAAGCTACAAAAACAATACAAATTTTTTTAACAAAATACATGAATTTTCAAGCAAATAATCCAATTTTTAGAACAAAAAAAGATTTACAATAAAAAAATAGAAAAATGAAACTTTCAGTAAGATAAATTAATTTTTAACAACAAAAATACTAATTTACAACAAAATAGTTAAATTTTCGATCAAAACAGTTCAATCAGCAAACGCAAAAATCAATTTTCAAGCGGAAAGAAAAATTTGCTACCAAAAAAGACAAACTTGCAACAAAATAAATCAATTTTCAAACAAATAATTGAATTTTTAACAAAATAGTTCAGTTTAAAAAAAAAGATGAATCTCCGAGCAAGTTTTTTAATTTTTTACAAAAAAAAAAGAAAATTAAAAAAATTACATGAATTTTCAACAGAAAAAGTTCATTGTCAATCAAAAAAAAAAAAAATGGACTTTTCACAAAATTGTTTAATTTTCTACGAAGTAGATTTTTTTAGAAGTGAATAATTGAATTTTCAACGGGAAGCATAGATTTTAAACAAAAAAGATATATTTTTACTTCGAACCAAATTCAAACCAAATTTCTCGGTTCAAATTATTACAAAAAAAATTTAACACAGTAGTTCAATTTTCAACCGCAATTAGTTGAATTTTCATTCAAGAAAATAAATTTGCCATAGAAAAAGACAAATTTTCAATAAAATACATGAATTTTGCATGAAAAAGAAAAAAATTTACATGAAAAAAATACATGAAAAAGATTAACAATAAAAAATAGAATACTTAAACTTCCAGTATAACAAATTAGTTTTCTACAAAAAAAAATAATTTTGAACAAAGTAGTTAAATTTTTGACCAAAATAGTTCAATCTTCAACTACGAAAATAAATTTAAAGCTAGAAGATAAATTTTCTACCAAAAAAGACAAACTTTCAACAAAATAAATGAATTCTTAGCGAAATAATTAAATTTTCAACAAAATAGTTTAGTTTTCAACAAAAAAAAAATCACCAAGTAATTTCCTTACTTTTCTACTATAAAAGCGAAATTAAAAAAAACATACATTTTAAATAAAAAAATTTCATTGCAAAAAAATATATATCTCACAGAATTGTTCAATTTCCTACAAAGTATATTTATTTGAAAGTGAATAATTGAATTCACAACGAAAAGCATAGATTTTAAACAAAAAAGGCAAATCTTTACTTCAAACTAAATTTAAACCAAATCAATAAAATCTTCTCCTCAAATGTAGCTAAAAATAAAAGTTTCCTTTATGACAAATGGGATTTGAGACCTTATTTACCTTGATTTGAATTATTATAAACTGAAAAACCTTTATAACATAGTAGTTCAACTTTCAACCAATTAGTTGAATCTTCATCTAAGAAAATTAATTTGTTATGAAAAAAGACAAATTTTTAATAAAATACATGAATTTTTAACCAAATAATCCAATTTTCAACAACAAAAATTAATTTTCAACAAAATATTTAAATTTTTGAACAAAATAGTCGAATCATCAAACGCAAATATGAATTTTTAAGCTAGAAGATAAATTTTCTACCGAAAAAAGACTCTTAACAAAATAAATGATGTTCCAACCGAATACTTGAATTTTGAACAAAATAGTTCAGTTTCAAAAAAAATATGAATCTTCAAGCAAGATTCTTAATTTTGTACAAAAAAAAAACAAATTAAAAAAAAAATGAATTTCAAACAAAAGAAGTTCATTGTCAACCAAAAAATTACTTTTTCACAAAACTGTGGTATTTTTTACGAAGCAGATTAATTTGGAAGTAAATAATTGAATTTCAAACCAAAAACATGAATTTTAATTGAAAAAATTAATTATTCATTGAATAATTTTTTTTTTACTTTTTTTCAAAATGGTTGAAAAGCCGAATTTTAATTTAATTATAATTGTTTTTAATTTAATTCATTATTATTATACCATTAAGCCAAATCCCTTTCTTAATCAATTTGAAAATCATTTTCAAATTTTTTATTTATTTCGTTTTTTCATTTTTAACTTAAAATTTACCTATTACATTTTTGGTTTATAATTTACCTTGCATAGTTCAAAATTCACCTATTGGGTCGATTTTTGAAATTTTCTGTTGAAAATTCTTTTTTTGTTGTTGAGGATTTACCATATTAATCGAAAATTCATCTCTTTGGTTAAAAATTGAACTATTTGTTGAAAATTCATGTATTTTGTTGAAAATTCTTCTTTTCGGTAGAAAATGAATCTTTTTATTTAAAAAATCATGTATTTGGTTGTAAAATCAACTATTTGGTTGAAGCTTGAAATCTGTTTTTGAAAATTCATTTTTTTGTTGTTGAAGATTTCTCATGTTAGTTGAAAAGTCATCTTTTTTTTCAAATTTAGTTTTTTTTTACTAAAAATATAACTACTACATTTTTGGTTGAAAATTGATTTTTTTCTTCTTGGTTAAAAAAATCATCTTTTTGGGTAAAATTTTAACTATTAGCTTGAATGTTAAGACATTTTGTTACAAATTCATGTATTTTGTTAGCCATTCGTCTTTTTTTGTAGAAAATTAATATTCTTTGGCTAAAAAATCTTTTTTTTTTGTTGTTGAAAATTCAACTATTTGATTGAATGTTGAAATCTTTTGTTTAAATTTATTTTTTTTCGTTGATGATTCATCATTTTATTTGAAAATTTTGTTCGTTTCTTGAAATTTGAACTATTTGCTGAAAATTTCTGTATTTAGTTAAAAATTCCTTTCTTTTGTTGAAAATTCATTTTGTTGGTCGAAAATTAATCTTCTTCGTTAAAAAATCATGTATTTGGTTGAAAAATCAACTATTTGGTTGAAGGTTGGAATCTGTTTTTGAAAATTCATTTCGCGGTTGTTGAAGATTCATAATTTTAGTTGAAAATTCATGTTATTTTTCAAACTTAATTTTTTTTTACTAAAAATTTAACTATTACATCTTTTGTTTAAAATTTATATTTTTAATTAAAAACTGATCTTTTCTAGTTGACAAATTATGTATATTGTAGAAAATTTAACCATTTTCTTTTAAATTAACTTTCTCGTTGAAATTTCATCTTTTCGGGTAGAAGATTCAATTTTTTACTTGAAAATTCACCGATTTGGTGTAAATTAAACTATTTTGTTAAAAAGTAACTTATTGGTTAGAAATTCTTATTTTTAGATGAAAATTCAACTATTTGGCTTAAAATTAGATTATTTATTTGAAAATTTGACTATTTGATAGGAAATTAATGTATTATTTTTGTTACAAATTTTTCTTTTTTGGTAGAAAATTAATACTTTTGTTAGAAAATGTATATTTTCAGTCAAAAATGTAATTGTTTGGTAGAAAATTTATTTTCTCGGTTGAAAATTAACCTTCTTTGTTGAAAGTTCATCTATTTGGTTGAGGTTTCAACTATTCACTTGTAGTCATTTTTTTCTGAAAATTCATCTTTGTTGGTAAAAAATGAACTTTTTTTTTGGAAGTTAAACTATCTTCTAAAAAATCGTCTGTTTGTTTTAAAAAAGTAACTATTTGGTTGAAAATGCAAGTGTTTTTGGTTTGATTTCAGTCTTTTGTTTGGAAATCTGAACATTTGGTTGAAAATGCATCTTTTCAAGTTGCAAATTCAACTATTTGGTTGAAAATTCAACTATTTTGTGAAAAATATGATAAGTTTTAAAAAAATTTTATTATTTGATTGAAAATTTAATAATTTTGTTGAAAATTCATCTTTGTTGCTAGAAAATTCACCTCTTTGGTTAAAAATTTAACTATTCGTTGAATGTTCATATATTTTGTTGAAAATTCGTATTTTTTGGTCGAAAATTAATCTACTTTGTTAAAAAGTTATCTTTTTGGTTGAAAATACAAGTATTTAGTTGAATGTTAAAATCCTTAATTGAAAATTAATTTTTTTCGTTAAAGATTTATCATTTTATTTGAAAATGCGTCTCTTTGGTTGAAAATTAAATTATTTCATTAAAATTTTTATTTTTCTATTGACAATTCGTCTTTCTTAGTTGTAAATGATTTTTTTTGTTCAAAGTTCAATCGAGTTATAAGAAAATCGTATTTTTTTCTTAAGAATTCAACTACTTGGTTGTAAATACAACTGTTTTTCTTTTAGTTTTAATCTTTTTGTATAAAAATCTGACCGTTTGTTTGAAATTGCATCTTTATAGATCAGAAACTCAAATATTTGAATAAAAATTCAACTACTATGTTGAAAATTTAATTAATTTGTTGAAAATCCAACTGTTTAGTACTAAATCAGTCTGCTGGCGTCCAGATGTCTCTTCTCCGAATAGTGGCTGCTCTCTTGAATTGATAGCGATAAAAATAAAAAAAAAGATAGGAATGAAAAATGATGTAGTTTTTATTGGCACGTGGCCTGCACCACAAATAAGTTTGGCCCTACAATAGACTTCACTTTTCAGTACTCATGTTAACATTGCAGTTAAGAGAGTCTATCATCCTTGGGGTGCCAGCTAATGGGTCTGTGCAATTCTACTATCCATTACATCAAGAACTCAAGAAAAGATTATACTGGTTATTTATTGATATATATAGTACTGTGTAAAATGAGCCAAATGGATCTGGGAGAACAGAAAAATGAAAAATAAATTTGAAATAAAATATTGTGCACCAAGGGGGAGGAGCTGGACTTTTTCTACGAGTGGGGGAAACCTCCCTACAGTGGATAATGATTAATTTAAAATACAAAAGCATTAAAAACAAGCTGTGAATTCGATATCGAGTGTTTCCACTTTTTTTGTATTTATAATTATATGGTGCTGATTTCACGAGCACTTTGCTTCCGGTTAGCAAAAGTATTTGCTTCCTCATAGAGGAAGCATTAGTGATTTTTTTAATAATAGACAAACCAAAGTCTTCATTTTTATCAATTTAAAAATAGAAATTTACAAAAAATACAGAAATACAAAATAATACAACAAAATTTTTGAATACAAAGACAAATCAGACAAATCAAATTTTGTATTGGAAATGATACTTTTTCGAGGTGGAAAATGGAAGGGACAAGTTCTGTCGCACCCTATCCCTTTCCCAGCTTTATGATTTATTTAAAAAAATCGTCAGTATTATTCCATTTGAAAATTTATGATCTAAAAGTCTTTTCTTTTCATGCGTCAACTTTGAATTATGTCGATGAAAACAGTTTTTCTGTTTAAAACTGATGTTTTAAATATTGTAAATGAGCATAACCTCCTCAATCTTCAATAAAGTGTATTAATATTATAGATGAATCGATTTGCCTCGAATCGAATAATCTTTTCCGTTCTTGCATCAATTTTGAACTATGTTAGTGAAAAAATGTTACTATAAAAAACCGTGTTTTCAAATATTCTGCATTACCGTCGCTTCCTCACTCTTCAATAAAATGTATCAATATTATAGGTCGATTGATTCGTTTTGAATCAATACAACTTTTCTACTCGCGCATCAACTTTAAATTATGAGAATGAGCAAATTGTTACTATAAAAATCGATTTTATATGTAATATAAATGACAATAACTTCCTTACTCTTTAATGAAATAAATTATTATGAGTCAATCGATTCGTCTCGAACCAAGGATTTTTTTTTATTCTTGCTTCAACTTTGAATTATGGTAAAGAACAAAGTTTTACTATGAAAAGCCGTATTTTTCTTGAATCAACACATCTTTCTTATTCTCGCATCAACTTTAAATTATGAGAATGAATAAAATTTTACAGTAAAAATCGTTTTAAAATCTAATATAAATTACGTTAACTTCCGCACTCTTTAATAAAATGTATTAATATTGGGTCAATCGATTCGCCTCGAACCAAGGATTTTTCAATTCTTGCATCAACTTTGAATTATGTTGAAAAAAAAGTTTTACTATAAAAAGCCGTATTTTTCTCGCATCAACACATCTTTCCTATTCTCTCATCAACTTTAAATTATGAGAATGAAAAAAAATGTTTCAACAAAAATCGTTTTTAAATATAATATAAATTACGTTAACTTCCTTACTCTTTAATAAAATGTATTAATATTGGGTCAATCGATTCACCTCGAATCAAGGAACCTTTTCCGTTCTTGCATCAATTTTGAATTATGTTCAAGAAAAAAGTTTGACTATAAAAAACCCTATTTGCAAATCTTATGCATTATCATAGCTTTCTTACTCTTCAATACAATGTATCAATATTGCAGGTCAATCGATTTGTCTGGAATCAACACATCTTTTCTATTCTCGCATCAACTTTGAAATAAGAAAATGAAAAAATTTTGTACTGTAAAAATGGATTTTAAATATAATATAAATGACAATAACTGCCCTACTCTTCAATAAAATGTAATAATATTATATGTCAATCGATTCGTCTCGAACCAAGGAATCCTTTATATTCTTGCATCAACTTTGAATTATGTTAAAGAAAAAAGTTTTACCATAAAAAACCGTATTTTCAAATATTATGCATGACCATAGCTTTTTTACTCCTTAATAAAATGTATCAATATTATAGGTCAATCGATTCGTCTCAAATAAACACATATTTTCTATTCTTGCATCAACTTTGAATTATGTTAAAGAAAAGGCTGTAGCCAGTCGTCCCGAAAAATTGGGGGAGTTGGAAAAGGGGATGGACTAGTCGTCCCGAAAATTCGGGACGACTAGCCAAACTTATGAAAAATACTTCACTACTCATCCCGAATTTCGGGACGACGAGACACTTCGTAAAGAAAAAAGCCCTACTATAAAAAACCGTATTTTCAAATATTATGCATTACGATACGGCCAACGGCCATACCACGCTGAAAAAACCAGTTCTCGTCAGATCATTGAATTTAAGTAGGGTTGGGCGCGGTTAGTACTTGGATGGGTGACCATTCGAGAATACTGCGTTATTTATAACTACAAGAAAACTATCCACCTAGAAACACTACCCGAATCGGGTAGTGTCACGCCTACGCTGCAAGGGAAATGGCTTAATGGTACTTAGCTTTCTCACTCTTAAAAAAAAAAGTATCAATATTATAGATCAATCGATTTGTCTCAAATCAATACATCTTTTCTATTTTCGCATCAACTTTAAATTATGAGAATGAAAAAATTTTTACTATAGAAATCGAGTTTAAATATAATATAAATGACTATAACTTCCCTACTCTTTAATAAAATGTATTAATATTAAAGGTCAATTGATTCGTCTCGAACCAAGAAATCTTTTATAGTGTTGCATCAACTTTGTATTATGTTAAAGAAAAAAGTTTTACTATAAAAAAAACCCTATTTTCAAATATTATGCATTACCATAGCTTTCTCACTCTTCAACAAAATGTACCAATATTATAGATCAATCGATTCGTGTCGAATCAATACATCTTTTCTATTCTCGCATCAACTTTAAATTATGAGAATGAAAACATTTTTACTATGAAAATCGAGTTTAAATATAATATAAATGACGATAACTTCCCTACTCTTTAATAAAATGTATTAATATTTTAGGTCAATCGATTCGTCTTGAACCAACAAATCTTTTAGATTTTGGCATCAACTTTGAGTTATGTTAATGCAAAAAATTTTACTATTAAAAGGCGATTATAAATAATATTGAGTGCTAAAAAATACAATAAATATTTTTAGGAATCCTTCTGTCAGTTTCAAGATATTAGTGGTGTAAATGAGACCTCCAAATTTCATCATTTTATCTGCAACCGTTTTCAAGTTATCGTGTTCAAAAAATGTTACCATTACAAAGCTTCCTCTATGAAGAAGCAAAATTTATTCACTAATAATAATAAACTGAATTTTCAATTAATTATTTTACATATATTTGCGCCGTTAATTAATGATTATCCACTGTAGGTTGCATCATCCACTGTAGGGAGGTTTCCGCTACCTAAAAATACAGAAGTCATAAAATGTCCTCTTAGTGCCTCTGTTTTGATTTAGGATCCAAATATTTTGTTGAAAATTTATGCTTTTTTGTTGAAGATTCAACAGTTTGGTTGAATTTTTTTTTCTTGCGTGAAGAATTTTTCTTGGTTGAAAATCAAACTCTTCGGTAAATTTTTGTTTTTATTTAGAATGACATTCATCATTCTAGTAAAGAAAAGTTCGGTTCAAAATTGAACTCTTTGTTGATAATTTGTTCATTTTTGTTTAAAATTATTTTTTTGACTGAAAATGTTACTATTCAATTTTTTGTATGAAAATTTATCTTTTTTAGTTGAAAATTAAACTATTTGTTTGAAAATAGATCTTTTTGAGTTAAAAATTCAACTATTTATTGAGAATTAATGTATTTTACTAAAAATTCAGTGTTTTCTAAAAATGTTCTTTTGGCCTTAGAAAGTTCTGAAACTTCCAGAAGTAGGAGCAGAAAGTATGTTAATCTACAGAATCACTTTTTGAAAGAAAAAGAAATCAATTTCCAGAGTTGACAATATATATATATTTTTTTTTAAGTTCAAAATTTTCTAATACATTTTTTATTTTATAAATATTATATATCGGTCAGGGCTATCCAGGACTATCAATAAAAAGTATAACAACTGCCACTCGAAATTGTGTGAAAATTAATTTTAAGTCAGCAAAAGTGGATCTTTTTGTTTTAAAATTGATAATCAGAATGATATGCAAACAGTTTGATTTGACATATTCTGGAAGAAGATTTTGGTTTTGAATCTTCTGGAAGAAGGTGTTGGTTCGGGGTTTGTTCAAAAAAGGGATTTATTTCAAATCTTCTGGAACAAGGAGTTTGTTCGAAGAAGATGTTGGTTGAAAATCTACTGGAAGAAGTTGTTGGTTCCAATTCTTCTGGAAGAAGGTCTTGGTTCCGAAAATTCTGGAAGAAGGTGTTTGTTCGGGATTTGTTCAAAGAAGGTGTTGCTTTCGAATCTTCAGGAAGAAGGTGTTGGTTCGGGTTCTGTTCAAAGAAGGTATTCATTTCGAATCTTCTGGAACAAGGAGTTTGTTCAAAGAAGGTGTTAGATGAAAATCTACTGGAAGAAGGTGTTGCTTCCAAATCTTCTGGAAGAAGGTATTGGTTCCGAATAATCAGGAAGAAGGTGTTGATTCCGAAAATTCCGGAAGGTGTTTGTTCGGGATTTGTTCAAACAAGTTGTTGGTTTCAAATCTTCTGGAAGAAGGTGTTGGTTCGGGGTTTGTTCAAAAAATGGATTAATTTCGAATTATCTGGAACAAGGAGTTTGTTCGAAGGAGGTGTTGGTTGAAAATCTACTGGAAGCAGGTGTTGGTTCCAAATTTTCTGGAAGAAGGTATTGGTTCCGAACATTCTGTTAGAAGGTATTGGTTACGAATCTTCTCGGAGAAGGTATTAGTTCAGAGTTTTTCCGAAAAAGGTGTTGCTTCCTAGTTTTTCTGGGAAGGTTTCGGTTCGGAGTTTGTTCGAAGAAGTTGTTCGTTCTGAATTTCTGGAAGAAGGTGTTGGTTCGGGGTTTGTTTTAAAATAAAGTGTTGATTGCGAATCTTCTGGAAAAAGGTGTTGGTTTCAGGTTTGTTCAACAAAGATTCTTATTTCAATTCTTCTGAAACAAGGAGTTGATTTGGAGTTTGTTCGAAGAAGGTGTTGGTTCCAAATCTTCTGGAAGAAGGTCTTGGTTGCGAATATTCTGGAAGAATGTGTTGGTTCCGAATCTTCTGAAAGGAGGTGTTGGTTCAAAGTTTGTTCGAAGAAGGTGTCGCTTCCGAGTTTTTCTATCAAGGTTTTGGTTCGGATTTCGTTAGAAGAAGGTGTTCGTTCCGAATCTTCTGGAAGAAGGTATTGGTTCCGAATAATCTGAAAGAAGGTATTGGTTCCGAATCTTCTGGATGAAGGTGTTAGTTCAGAGTTTGTTCGAAGAAGGTGTTGCTTCCGAGTTTTTCTGGCTAGGTTTTGGTTCGGAGTTTGTTCGAAGAAGTTTTTTGTTCTGAATTTCTAGAAGAAGGTTTTGGTTCGGGATTTGTTCAAAGGAGGTGTTGGTTTCGAATCTTCAGAAAGAAGGTGTTGGTTCCGGGTTTGCTCAAAAAAGGGATTCATCTCGAATCTTCTTGGACAAGGAGTTTGTTCAAAGAACGTGTTACTTGAAAATCTACTGGAAGAAGGTGTTGGTTCCAAATCTTCTGGAAAAAGGTATCAGTTCCGAATAATCTGGGAGAAGGTATTGGTTCCGAATCTTCTGGAAGAAGGTGTTAGTTCAGAGTTTTTTCGAAGAAGGTGTTGCTTCCGAGTTATTCTGGGGAGGTTTTGTTTCGGAGTTTGTTCGAAGAAGCTGTTCGTTCTGAGTTTCTGGAAGAAGGTGTTAGTTCGCAGTTTGTTCAAAGAAAGTGTTGGTTCTGAATCTTCTGGAAGAAGGTTTTGGTTCGTGGTTTGTTCAAAGAAGGTGTTTATTTCGATTCTTCTGAAACATGGAATTTATTCGGAGTTTGTTCGAAGACGGTGTTGATTCCAAATCTTCTGGAAGAAGGTCTTGGTTCCGAAAATTCTGGAAGAAAGGGGTTTGTGGGGGATTTGTTCATAGAAGGTGTTGGTTTCGAATCTTCAGGAAGGTCTTGGTTTCGAACCTTTAGGAAGAAGGTATTGGTTCGGGTTTTGTTCAAAGAAGGTATTCATTTTGAATCTTCTGGAACAAGGAGTTTGTTTAAAGAAGGTGTTAGTTGAAAATCTACTGGAAGAAGGTGTTGGTTCCAAATCTTCTGGAAGAAGGTACTGGTTCCGAATAATCTGGAAGAAGGTATTGGTTCCGAATCTTCTGAAAGAAGGTATTAGTTCAGATTTTGTTCGAAGAAGGTGTTGCTTTCGAGTTTTTCTGGGAAGGTTTTGGTTCGGTGTTTGTTCGAAGAAGTTGTTCGTTCTGAATTTCTGGAAGAAGGTGTTGGTTCGGGGTTTATTCAAAGAAAGTGTCGGTTGCGAATCTTCTGGAAGAAGTTGTTGGTTCGGAGTATGTTCGAAGGTATTGCTTTCGAGTTTTTCGAGGAAGGTCCAGCAGTTTCGAAACGAAGCCCTTATTTCACACAGACGTTGAATTACTTTTTTGAAAAATTAATTAGGCATAAGCATGTAACTCTCATTTATACTTCAATGATTATCGCCCAGATTTGATGTTATCAATTAGATATTTGGACAGGAACATTGCGTGCAGATTCCACATACGTGTGTGATATAACTGCAAGTGTGCGCCCGACGTTAGAATCAGCTTTACCCCGGAAATTGTAGACGTCTCCGAGTCGCGTGCAGCTTGTGGTGCTACTGACATTACCTGAATTGCGTACAACACCTAGAATCGTAGCCTGCTAACAGGCTACATGCACAATTATACATCAGATTGTAGTTTACCTCTACATGAATAACCGCAAGTCGGTTCTGATTATATCCTGAATTCAATAATGTCGGAACATAAAATCAATATTCCATTATTACTCTTTGTAAAGTACTCCAACCGGAACTCATCCTCCTCCCTAACCCTTGATGAGAGAGCATCTGCCAAGAGTCAGAGAGACAAAGCCTTCCCAAGTGTCACGTTCCTTTTAATGATTTTTGCTTAACCCTTCTGCTTCAAAGAGAATTTCTTCAATGCCTTTGTAAATTGAATTGGGAGGTATATAATTATTCTATAAACGTTTCAAAGCTCGAAAGTGTTCTAAACCTTTTCCAGTCGATTTATTTCTGCCCTAATTGATTTTAACCTTATTTTATTGTATTAAATTTTATTTCATTATTTTCTAATCCTATTTGTTTGTATCAGTTCATCTTTTGCACATTCAGAAAACGATTTGGTTGAACGAATATTTTTTTGTTGATTCAACCACGGAATATGGTTATTATATGGACGACTAAGAATTTGGTTGAACCAACTAAATTTTTTAATTGTTTTAACCAAATATTTTGGTTGCGGAGAATTTGGTTACTTTAACAAAAAAATGTGGTTGTTTCAATCATATAGTTTTTCGAATCAACAATTCCTTTTCATTCATTCTAATTTGTTATTATTCATATCCAAAATCACACTGGAAGAAAATGTTGGGGTGTTTCTTCACTCCTTTTCTTGAAAAATTCTACATTTTACGTTTATAGTACGTTGCCCCAAGAAATGAGCAAATTTTCCCTGGAAAATTGGATGAATTAAAGAAAATTAGGAAATATTCCCCGAAAGATAAAAGATTAAGTGATTTCCATCTTTAGTGAAATTTTCTCATCAACATTGCGATTTTCCCTAAAAAGCTAGACATTTTTCCAGTTAATTTGAAAAAATTTTCTAAAAGTGAAAGGCTTAAGTAAACACCAAATAATGTAAGAGATTTTAAAATTGTTGTGAATTTTCTATGAGAAGAATATTAAGTTATTTGATTAAAAATCCAACTACTTGGTTGAAATTTGAACTTCTTTGTTAAACATTCATTTTTTCCTTGTTGAAAATTTATCATTTTAGATCAAAATTTATCTCTTTGATTGAAAACTAAACTATTTCGTTGAAAATTAATTTTATTTGTTGGTTGAAAATTCATGTATTTTGTTCAAGATTTGTCTTTGTTAAAAGAAAATTAATCTTCTTGGTTGAAAGTCTAACCACTTTGTTGAAAGTTAAACTCTTTTTTGAAGATTTATATTTTTTTGTTAAGCATTCATCATTTAAGATGAAAATTTATCTCTTTGGTTGGAAATTCAACTATTTTTCGTTAAAAATTAATTATTTTTGGTTGAGAATTAATTTTTGCGGTCCAAAATTTAATTATTAGATGCATTGAAAAATTTGATAAATTCAAGACAAATTAGGAAATATTTCCCAAAAGAGAAAGGAATAAAGGATTCCCATTAGATTTAGTGCATTTGTCTCATCAAGATTGCGATTTTTCACAAAAAGTTGACAATTTTTCCAGTAATTAAACTATTTCCGAAATTCTATAATTTCGATTATTAATTTTTTTTGAGTTTTCTAAAGAATTTATTATGAAGGCAGATTCGCTGTTTTTAATCTTTAGGTTTTGTTATACCGGAAATGGGTATATATGATCAGAAATTATTAGATTTTCAAGATTCAAACACCATCAATAATTTAGGTTTTCTGGTTTTGTGAGCGTTTTTTACCAAATATTGAGATTTTAAATCAAGATCATTAGATTTTTAAGTTACATTAGTTTTAACAATTTAAGGTCACGTTAGCGTCTTATATAAAAAATTGGCATTTTCATTGCATTATTTAAATTAAAATAATAATTTTTGAAACCCAAAACTTACTCGAAAAGATAAATTTTAAACAAAAAATGGAAAAATTACATTTTTAGTTAAAGTAATTAATTTCCAAACAATAAAAAGGGAATTTTCAACAAAATAGTTAAATCTTCAAAAAAAATGTGATGAATTTTGATAAAAAAATTAATTCTTAACAAAAAATTGTAATATTTGATATTTCCACCAAAAAATATTGTCATTTTTAAATAAAAACAGTTGAATTAAAACAAAAAATTAGAATTTTCAACAAATTATTTGAATCTTTAAACAGAACAGACTAATTTAAAAAAAAAAATAATAATTTTTGACCAAAAATTGTCCGTAAAAAAAGTTTATTTTCAACAAAAAAAAAAAGAATTTTCAACAAAAAAATCAATTGTCAACCTAATAGTTCAATTTTCAATCAATAAGATGAATTTTTTACAAAATTCATGAATTTTCAACTAAATTTTGGATTTTTCAAAGAATTTTCAACCTAATCATAGTTTAATTTTCAACCAAAGAAATTAATTTTCAACCGAAAAGGTGAATTATTCACCAAGAAGCTTAACATTCTACCACAAGAGACAAATTTTCAACGAAATACAGAAATTTCCAACCATAAATAAAAAAATTTCAAATAAAAAAATAAATTTTTAACTCAGTATTTTAATTTTTTATAAAAAAGACAAATTTTCAACCAAAAAGATGCATTTTTAATCCAGAAGATTAAATGTTTACCCAAAAAAGATAAAATTTTCACAAAAAATATAATAGGTAAATTTTCATTTAAGAAGTTAATTTTCAATAAAAGGAACTAATTTTTAATCAAAGAAATCAATTTTCAACCAAAAATATTATTTTCTACCAAGAAAGATTAATTTTTCACAAAATACATGAATTTTCGACAAAATTTTTAATTTTCAAAGTACGGTGTCGGATAATTCCACATGTGGCGAAACATATTTTGTTAATGAGAAAAGTTATGTGCTAATTTTAAAGAATTGTGAGTAAATGAAAAAAATGGTGTCATTCATACTGAATTTACTGGAATTTTCTCGCCATAATCAAGAAACTTCTGTAAATCATATACAAAGTTTTCAAATCATATAAGATTTTCTGTGAAAGTTATAACAAATTTTTGGAAAATTAACCGAATAACCAAAATAAAAGAAGGAAGTTTTAACAAATTAGTTACATTTTCAACCAAAGAAGCGAATTTTTAAATAAAATCATAAATTTTAAACCAAAAAAATGAATTTTCAAGCAAATAGTTGGGTTTTCCCCCAAAAAGATTGATTTTCCAGAAAGAAGATGATTTTTCTACCAAAAGAAGGAATTACTTTTCTATCAAAAAGAAGAATTTTCCAGAAAATACATGATTTTTCAAACAGATAGTTGAATTCGATTTAAAAAAGATAAATTATTAAAAAAATGGAAAAGCTAAATTTTTAGTCAAAAAAATTAATTCTCAACTTAAAAAAGGATTTTTTAACAAAATATTTACAATTAAAAAAAAAAGAGAATTCTCAACTAAAATTATGAATCTTCAAACAAATAAAAAATCGTTCCTATTCAAATAGTTAAATCTTCAACCAAAAAAGTTTCATGGAAAAAAAGGCTAATTTTCTACCAAAGTAGGCAAATTTTCAAGAAAATATATGATTTTTCAACCAAACAGTTTAATTTGAAATAAAAAACAAATTTCAACCAAAAATAAAATAGGTACATTTGCCGTGGAAAAACTTAATTTTTAACAAACCAAAAAAAAATACAAATTTTCGACAAAATGGTTTTGTTTTTAACCAAAGAAATGAATTTTTAACTAGAATGATGAATCTTCAAGAAAATTTTCTCGATAATTTTAAACTTCAGGGTGGAAGAAAAATTAAAATTTTCCTATTTTGGGTTATAAATCTCTATGGCTCTTGAAATTGATTTTTTTGAAAATATTGAATTTTCAACTAAAAAAGAAGAATTTTTAAGAAAATAGTTCAGATTTTTACCAAAGAGATGAATTTTCGACTATAATCATGAATCATCAGCTAGAATGGTTAAATATTCAGTTAAAAAATTCATTATCAACAAAACAAAATTTTAAGAAAATAGTTAAATTTTCAGCTAAAGAGGTCAATTTCTAACCAAAATGATGAATTATCAAAAAAATGTAATAGTTGATATTTTGAATAGAAAATATTTTAATTTTTAATCTAAAACAGTTGAATTCATCCAAAAGAGGCGAATTAAAAAAAAAGATGAATGCTCGACCAAAACATGTTATTTATTATGCAACCAAATAGTTACATTTTCAACCAAAAAAGCGAATTTTTAAATAAAATCATAAATCTTCAATAAAAAAAATTAATTATCAACCAAATAGTTGGGTTTTCAATGAGAAAGATTGATTTTTGAGAAAAAAGATCAATTTTCTACCAAAAAGATTAATTTTTTCGGAAAATATATGATTTTTCAAATAAAAAGTGGAATTTTGATGTAAAAAATATGAATTTTCAACAAGATATGGAACAGTTCAATTTTGAGTTGAAACATTCAATTCTAAACTAAAAAAAGTACTTTTTAACAAAATAGATACATTTTCAACCAAAGAAGCAAATTTATAACTAAAATCATTAATCTTCAACCAGGAAAAATGAATTTTTAACCAAATAGTTGGGTTTTTAACCAAGAAGATTAATTTTCAAGAAAGGGGATTACTTTTCTGACAAAAATATGATTTTTTAAAGAACATATCTGATTTTTTAAACAAAAAGTTGAATTTTGACTTGAAAAGATGAATTTTTAACAAAAAATGGAATATTTAAATCTTCAGTTGAAATATTCAATTCCAAACTAAAAAAAGGAAGTTTTAACAAAATAGTTACATTTTCAGCCAAAGAAGCGAATTTTTAAATTAAATCATGAATCTTCAACCAAAAAAATTAATTTTCAACCAAATAGTTGTGTTTTTACCCACAAAGATTGATTTTCGAGAAAGAAGATAAATTTTCTACCAAAAAGACGAATTTTTTAAGAAAATATATGATTTTTCAAAGAAGAAGATGAATTTTGATCTAAAAAAGATGAATGTTCAACAAAAATGGAATGGTTAAATTTTTAGTTGAAACATCTCATTCCCAACTAAAATAAGGAATTTTCAACAAAATAGTTACATTTTCAACCAAAGAAGCGAATTTTCAAATTAAATCATGAATCTTCAACCAAAAAAAATAATTTGCAATCAAATAGTTGGGTTTCCACCAAAAAAGATTGATTTTCAAAAAGTAAGATTAATTTTCTACCAAAAAAATTAATTTTTTAACAAAATATATGAGTTTTGAAACAAAAAGTTGAATTTTGATTAAAAAAAGATGAATTTCCAACCAAAAATGGAATAGTTGAATTTTTAGTTGAACCATTCAATTCCAAACTAAAAAAAAAAAGAAAGTTTTGACAAAATATATATATTTTTTCTACCGAAAAGATGATTTTTTAAAGAATATATATGAATTTTTAAACAAAAAGTTGAGTTTTGATTTAAAAAGATGAATTTTAAACAAAAAATGGAATAGCTAAATCTTCAGTTGAAACATTCAATTTCAAACTAAAAAAAGGAAGTTTTAACAAAATAGTTACGTTTTCAACCAAAGAAGCGAATTTTTAAATAAAATCATAAATCTGCAATAAAAAAAATTAATTTTCAACCAAATAGTTAGGTTTTCAATCAGAAAGATTGATTGTTGAGAAAAAAGATCAATTTTCTACCAAAAAGATTAATTTTTTCGGAAAATATATGATTTTTCAAATAAAAAGTGGAATTTTGATTTAAAAAATATGAATTCTCAACAAAATATGAAATAGTTAAATTTTGAGTTGAAACATTCAATTCTAAACTAAGGAAAGGACTTTTCAACAAAGTAGATACATTTTCAACCAAAGAAGCAAATTTATAACTAAAATCATGAATCTTCAAGCAGAAAAAATGAATTTTTAACCAAATAGTTTCATTTGATTTAAAAAGATAAATCATTTAAAAAATGGAAAAGCTAAATTTTTAATTAAAAATATTAATTTTCAACTTAAAAAAGAATTTTGTAACAACATATTTACATTTTCAAAAAAGGAAGTGAACTTTCAACTAAAAATATGAATCTTGAAAAAAATAAAAAACCTTTTTTAACCAAATAGTTTATTTTGTTGCAAATTTATTTTATTTGCTTGAAAACTTATTTCTCTAACTGAAAATTGAACTACTCTATTTTTTGTTGAAAATTTCTTTGTTTTAATTGAAGATTCATCTAGTTTGTTGAAGTTGGTCTTTTTCGGTAAAAAATTAAGCTTTTTGGTTGAAAATTCCATTAAAAATTAAAATGTGTGTTTGAAATTTCACGTATTTTGTTAAAAGTTATTCTTTTTTGTTAGAAACTTAATCTTTTTGGTAGAAATGTAATTTTTCTTTTTGAAAATTAGTTTTTCTTAAGAGACATTGAATCTTTTTGGTAGAAAATTCGTTTGGTTTAGTTGAAAATTTAACTATTTCGTTAAACATTTATTTCATTTGCCTAAAAACTTATTTTTCTAACTGAAAATTAAACTACTCTATTTTTTGTTGAAAATTTATCTTTTTTAGTTGACAATTCATCTATTTTGTTGAAAATTTGTCTTTTTTTGGTAGAAAATCAGCCTTTTTGATTGAAAATTCAACGATTAAAAATTTAAATATTTGGTTGAAATTTCATGTTTTTTGTTAAAAATTATTCTTTTTTGTTGTACAAAATTAATCTTTTTGGTTGAAATTTCATTTATTTGGTTGAAAATATGTTTTTTTTTAATATTTAACTATTTTGTTGAAAATTTATTTCATTTTGTAAAAAAATTATTTCTCTAACTTAAAATTAAACTTTTCTATTTTTTGTTGAAAATTTATCTTTTTTAGTTGAAAATTCATCTATTTTGTTGAAAAATTGTCTTTTTTTTGGTATAAAATTAATTTTTTTGGTATAAAATTAATTTTTTTGGTTAAAATTTCATTTCTTTGATTGAAAATTCGTTTTTTTTTAAACTGAAAATTGATTTTTTTAACAAAAAATTTAACTATTCCATTTTTCGTGGAATTTTTTTTAAATAGATATGTAATCTTTTTGGTATAAAATTGATTTGTTTGGTTGAAAATTTAACTTTTTCGTTGAAAGTTTATTGTATCTGCCTAAAATCTTATTTATCTAACTTAAAATTGAACTATCCTTTTTTTATTTTATTTTTTTTTGTGCTGAAAAAATATCTCTTTTAATTACAAATTCATCTATTTTGTTGAAAATTTGTCTTTACTGGTAGAAAATTGAAAATTCATCATTTTAGTTAAACGTTCATTTCATCTGTTAAAAATTTAACAAATTCTCTTGAAATATCTTCTTTTTTTTCAAATTAATTTTTTTACTACAAATTTATCTATTTCATTTTTGCTACAAAATTGATATTTTTTAATTGAAAATTCACTTCTTTTGTTGAAAACACGTCCTTTTAAGTAAAAAAATCAGTCAAGAAAGTTCCGTTGAAAAAAAGTCTAATTTTCTACCAAAGAAGGCAAATTGTCAAGAAAATAAATGATTTTTCAACCAAACAGTTTAATTTCATATAAAAAACAAATTTCAGCCAAAAATTAAACAGGTTAATTTTCCGTTGAAAAACTTAATTTTTAAGAAAAAGAAAAAAAAAACACAAATTTTCAATAAAATAGTTTTGTTTTCAACCAAAGAAATGAATTTTTAACTAAAATGATGAATCTTCAAGACAATTTCAAACTTCAGGGTGGAAGAAAAATTCCAATTTTCCTATATTGGGTTATAAATCTCTATGGCTCTGGACATTGATTTCTTTTTTCCAAAAGTGTGTCTTCAGATTTACTCGTACCCAGTTCCGAATCACACTTCTCAACGATTTACGGCATCCTAGGACAAACAGACTATTTTTTGAAAACATTGAATTTTCAACTAAAAAAGAAGAATTTTTAACAAAATAGTTCAGATTTCTACCAAAGAGATGAATTTTAGACTATAATGATGAATCATCAGCTAGGATTGTTAAATATTCAGTTAAAAAATTAATTATCAACAAAACAAAATTCAAGAAAATAGTTAAATTTTCAACTAAAGATATGAATTTTTAACCAAAATGATGAATTAAAAAAAAAATGTAATAGTTGATGGAATTCATCCAAAAGAGGCGAATTAAAAAAAAGTTGAAGGCTCAACCAAAACAGGTTATTTATTATGCAACCAAACAGTTGCATTTTGGACCATTAAAGATGAAATTTCTACACAAAAAAAAAAATGAATTTTCAAACAAAATTGTTGAATTTACGACAAAATAAATCTCCAACCATATAATAAACTTTTTAACCAAGAAAGATGAATTCTCAATTAAAAATAATATAATGACTTATCAACCAAAAATAATAATAATAAAGATTAATTTTCGACTAAAATGATGAATCTTCAACTGCAACAGATGAAATTTCAGTTAAAAAAAAGTTTATACCAAAAATAGACGAATTTTCAACAAAATATATGAATTTCCAACCAAATAGTTGAATTTTAAAGTAAATAAATTTAGCAGATACAAAATAGTTATATTTTCATTAGAGAAATATTCATAAAAAAATGAGTGTGTAACAAAATGGTTTAGTTCTCAAAGTAAGAGGTCAATTTTCCGCTAAACTTTTGAATGTTCAACAAAAAAGTGAATTTATAGAAATATATACATGCGTCTGCCACTGAAAGTGGAATAGTTAAATTTTTAGTTCAAAAAATTAATTCTCAACTGAAAATCAAAAGAATTTTTAGCAAAAAATACTTTCAATCTTAAAGAAACAAGTGAATTTTCAACTGAAGTGATGAATCTTCGAAAAAAAAAAATTTTTTAACCATATATTTAAATTTCCAACCAAAAAAGATCGGTTGACAACAAGAGATGTTATAATGTATTAGTAGTCGTGGGGGCGCCCCGGCGCGCGCCCACAAAATTTTTTTTTTGAAAAAGAATAAACCAAATACTTATTTTTTCTATGTTATTTATATTTAATTAATGTTACAAAATATTCGTAAAAAATAATTAGAAGGCACTACAGGATGATGTTGAAGCTAAAGGAGTAATGGATTTCTCATAATTTATTTGTAGGTAAATTCTGTCACCGTTATCATCTTGAAAAAATTGTGAATATAATTATAATTGAATTTATTATAATCTGCTCTTAAATTTGTTTAACACTTAACTTATTTATAAATTATATTGGCGTAATACATTTTTTATTTTATCAATTAAAAGAAATGTTATTTATAAAATAAATTGTGAATTATTCGTTTTAACATGTATATGAGCATATAAAATTCAAATTGACAAATACTGCGAATAATATTAATTTTCATTATTATATAAGCTTTACAAAGTTTAAAAAAATGAATGATACATATAATAGTGGCAGTAATTACCAATCTTTCAGTTTTCAAGAAATATGATAACAAATTTTTAAATTATCTATTTGCTCCGCAATTATTGCTGTTTATACTCTATAGTAATCCATTCGCCACTAATATTTTATTATGCATTAAGAGATGTGGTGAATTTTTTTCATGAAAAATTAATTTTCTAATTTTTATCATAAATGATGCACGTTATTACGAAAAAGTAAAATGTATTTTAGTATAACTTTTTTATACATAAACATTTTTGTGTGAACATTTTTATCGTATCTGTTGTTTACGTCAAAATGATTAAATTCTTTTATTATAAGAAGAAAATTATCCTGTCGATAGAACTTTCCAGGCCTTTATAAACGTTACAGTATCTTTCTTATTAAAAACTAAATTAAACAAAAACTTTTCAAACAATATATTTTTTTTCCTTCTGCGAAAATCTGTCAATTTTTTATTCTTCAAAAAATCTATAGTGGTTGATAAATTCGTGTTTTTAATTGGAAAATAGTGTCTTTAGTGTCTTTTTTTTCAAAATAGTAGCAAAACAGCGTCATCGCTTGAAAAAAGTGTCAAATAGTGTCAATAGTGTGTTTTGAGCCCGAGGCCTGAATTTGTAGTTTATTATTCTAAGGGCGGCTACAGCCTAATTTATTTAAGAATAGTGACCTATTCAAACCGAAAAAAGCAGAGAAATTGCCCTACAAAAAACGTCGGATTGAAAATAATTCGAAAGTATTGTATTTTGAATGCGAAGTTGTCTAAAAGCAGATGTCCAGAGAATATCTCGGGAGTGCGCAGCAATAATTTTTAATTCGACGTTTTTTGCAGCAAGACTCATTTCTAATCCAAAAAGTGACTTAAAGTAAATATGTGCATCAATAGTGTGACTGATGTTCTTTTGGATTTGAAAGCATTTCGAAAAATTAAATTCATAAAACTTCAAAGAATTAAAGTTAAAATTTAAAACATGGAAATAAATTGGAAAAAATTTAAAACTCCAAAAAATGTAATTGATTTTAGTAATTTTAAAATGATTTTGGAAAAATACAAGGGAATTCAAAAGAATTTTATTGAATGTTGAAGAATTCAAAATGAGGTTAAAACACTTCAAGACGAATTAAACACAAACTGAAAAAAATATCCATTGAACAGAATAGAATCATTGATTTAATTCAAAAGAATTCAGGTAAATCAACAAAATTCGAAAGACATCATAAAATAATTCTGAATGAATGATTAACAATTCAGGGTGAATTCAAATTAATTGCAAAACATATTTGAAAATCTCTACAAATCTGTGAAAACCTAAAAAACCCCTCACTTCTTGTTAATGAATTTCTTAAAGTACAGTGAAATATTATAAAATCCCGTGAAATTATATGAAATTTTAAAGTATTTTCTTGAATCCTGGAAAATTTTTGAAAATACCTTGGGAGCTTTTAAAATCCATTAAAATCATTGAAATCTTCGGAAATCGCATAAAATTCATTTAAATATTCTAAAATATATTGAAACCTCGCAAGTCCTATGAAATAGTTTCATATATTCCAAAGTTGTAAACAAATTCTTTAAACTCTCAGAAAAATTTGTTCATTCCTCTTAAAGTCATTCAAAGCCTTTAAAATTCCATAAAAAATTAATAATGTCTTGAAAGTGCATTAAAGTCTTTAAAAATAGTTTATAATATTTTAAATCATTTCAAATCCTATTAGGTTACCGAAATAAATTCAAAATTGCTTGAAATCTTTTGATATACCCTAAAACCTGGCATAGGTCCTATTAAATCGATCTATATTTTCGAAATTTTAGAAAACTCTTCGATACAATACCCCATGCAAATTTTGTCAAATCTCTTTAAAATGCTTTAGAATCTTTTTAAATACTCTAAAATATTTCAAATCCTCTGAAACCAATTGAACATTCCTTAGAATCTTTTGAAATACTGTTAAAGTTATCAAATCCTTTCAAACCTTTGGAAATCAATTGAAACATTTTAAAGCTCTTGAAAATGCTTTAGATCTTCTAAAATACCATAAAATAATTCAAATCCTATGAGTAACATTAAATTACTGAAATCAATTCAAAAATTCATAGGATCTTTCAAAATACCCTAAGATATTTAAAATCCTTCACAATATTTTAGAACTCCTTGAAATTTTTTTAACTCTTCAAAATCCCTTGCAATTTTTAAAAGCACCATAAATTATTTCCAATCCTTTGAAACTCTTTCAAATTATTGAAATCCTTTAAATCTTTAAAAATCACTTGAAACTTTTTAAAGCTTACGAAAATGTCTTGACATATTTTAAAATACTCTTAAAGTTCTCAAATCCTTTACCATTTTTTTAAATTCCTCAAAATTATTGAAATCTCTTGGAAATGCTTTGGAGTCTGTTAAAATATCCTAAAATATTTCAACCCCTTTAAAATCTGTTGGCATTCATTGAAATTATTGACATCTCTTTCAAATGCTTTGGATTCTTTTCAAATGCCCTAAAATATTCCCAGTCTTTTTTTTAAATTCCTTCATATTATCAAAATAAAAAAAAATTCCTTGGAATCGTTTAAATTACTCCAGAATATTGCAAATCCTCTGAAATCAATTAAAGTACTGAAATCAAATGAAAATTCCTTGGAATCTTCAAGAAACCTCTAAAAGTTTCCAAATTCTTTACATATTTTTGAAATTCCTTCAAATTGTTGAAATCTCTTGGAAATACCTTGGATTCTTTTGAAATACCCTAAAATATTCCTAATCTTGAAAAATTCCTTTAAAAAATCCTTTTGAATCAATCAAATTACTAAAATCAGTTGAAAATTCCTTGAAATCTGTTAAAATATCCTAAAATATTTCAAACCCTTTAAAATCTGTTGGCATTCATTGAAATTACTGACATCTCTTTCAAATGCTTTGGATTCTTTTCAAATGCCCTAAAATATTCCCAGTCTTTTAAAATTCCTTCAAATTATCAAAACAAAAAAAAATTCCTTGGAATCTTTTAAATTACTCTAGAATATTGCAAATCCTCTGAAATCAATTAAAGTACTGAAATCAAATGAAAAATCCTTGGAATCTTCAAGAAACCTCTAAAAGTTTCCAAATTCTTTACATATTTTTGAAATCCCTTCAAATTGTTTAAATCTCTTGGAAATACCTTGGATTCTTTTGAAATACCCTAAAATATTCCCAATCTTGAAAAATTCCTTAAAAAATCCTTTTGAATCAATTAAATTACTAAAATCGGTTGAAAATTCCTTGAAATCTGTTAAAATATCCTAAAATATTTCAAACCCTTTAAAATCTGTTGGCATTCATTGAAATTATTGACATCTCTTTCAAATGCTTTGGATTCTTTTCAAATGCCCTAAAATATTCCCAGTCTTTTTTTTAATTCCTTCAAATTATCAAAATAAATAAAAAATTCTTCGGAATCTACTGAAATTATTTGAAATATTTTCCCACAATATATCAATTTTAAATCTTTTAGAATCAATTGAAATTTTTTAAATCCTCTGAAATCCTATTAAGTTAGTGAAATCAATTAAAAATTCTTTAAAATATTTTATAATAAGTAAAAATATTCCAAATCCTTTGAAATCTTTTGAAATTCCTTGCAATTGTTTGAAGATCTTGAAAATTCCTTTTGGATAAAAAAAATACCTTATAGTCTTTGAACTTATTCTTTAAAATCCCTTCAAATTATCAAAATCAATTTCTTAAAGTATCGGTGTTTTTTTAATAGCAGTGCTCATTGAGAGCTCAAAAATTCTTAATTTGAATATCTTCTTAAATTATAAAATGTTTGATCTGTAGACATACACAGATCTCTGACATACTTCTATTCAAACCGAAAAAAAAAAATTATTCGAATGTGTCACTATAAGGAAATGGAGATTTCAATCATATAGGGAAAGTAGAACTGAAACGTACACGAGTTTCACAAATGATATTTAATATGATAAATATATAATTAAATCATGATAGAAATCACAGTTACAGAGCGTAAAAATGATTAATTTGAAAATTTATTGTTTGCGTAAACAGTTTAAAAACAGACTACCATCACAATTGAGGTTATGGTTCATTGCTTCTTTTACAGACTTTACCGTGCAATCGTTGGCAACACTGAGCCGCGCATTACCAAATACGAAAAAACACGTGACGTATTATTATCGAACTCGAACCAATTGATCCCGAAAAGACCACCTTGACATGCGCATGCTTCGATAGAATGGCGCTTATTGGTTCTAGTTCGCATCCTCATTGGGAATTCAAATACGGGCGCGTACTACAGCCTATCAACTATATTACAATTCAAACATGCGCATATAAAGGCGACTCAGTTAGCATCACTGATTTCAAATGCAGCACCACACACAGACACACACTACTGTTGAATATGAGCGGCCTACAGCAAGCAAACGTTACCACCGTGTTACTCTCGAAAATCGTCAGAATCGAAAACGACAATATCGTTTAGAGATTTTATATTAAGGATATAAAATAATATATATATATATATATACATATAATTTTTTTTATTTTTTTATTATTAGATGGCAGTTGCTCTCAGTGGAACCCTGTGGTGGTTGTTTAACTCT
>CAKNYM010043488.1:0-29004 GCA_932195095.1 Andricus curvator
CGTGGAAAGAAAGGACGGAAAAAAGGCTTGAGAAGGTGGAGGGCAGGTCGGAAATGGAAATAGGTTTCGGGGGTAGCAAGGGCGAGATTAAAGGTATTTGGGAGAGGGTAGGGAATATGATAGAAGAGAAAGTGGGAGAGCGTAGGAATGAAAAGGAGGAGAGGGCGGATAGGGAAAGGATAAGGGCAATGGAGTTGAGATTGGAGAGAAAGGAGAAGGCAGACAGGAGAAATAATATTGTGATAAGAGGGTTGAAGATGAAGAGCGGGGAAGAAAGGGAGGGTGTGGAAGCGCTGCTACAGAGCATAAGGTGGAATAAAGGCAGGGTAGGGAAAGTTAAGTTGGAGGGGAGAAAGGAGAAAGAAGTGGCGGTTGTGGAGTTGGATAGCTGGGAAGAAAAATTGGGGGTAATGAGAAATAAAAATAGGATAAAGGATAAGGAAGTTTTCATCGATCACGATTTGACGAGAAAGGAAAGGGATGTACAGAGAATGCTGTACGACAGGGCTAGGAGGGAGAGGAGTGAAGGGAGATCGGCGAAGGTAGGATATCGGAAAATAAAAATAAACGAGAAAATGTGGGTGTGGGACGAGGAGAAAGAGGTATTGAAGGAAGAGCAGGGGAATTTGTTTCGTAGGAGGTAGGGGGTGGGGGTAATGCAGGGTAGAGGAGTTGTGAAGGTGCTTTACTGGAACGTATCAGGGGTAAAGAAGAAGGATGAGGAGTTCTGGAGGTATATCCAGGAATTTGATGTGGTAGGACTGGTAGAGACGTGGGTGGAAAGAAAGGAATGGGATAAAATAGAGTCAAAGCTGCCAAGGGGGTATAGGTGGAGACTCCAGGAGGCGGTCAGAGTGAAGAAGAAAGGAAGGGCTAGTGGGGGAATTATAACGGGGATTAGAGATGGATTAGAGGAAGAAGCTCACGGAGAGGAAGAGGGGGAGGGAGTGCAAATAAGGAAAGTAAAGATAGGAGGGGTAATGTGTAAGTTTGTGACAGTGTACAATAAGGATGGGATGGAAAGAATTAAAGAAAGGGTGGAAGACCTGTTAGGTGAAAGAGAAGAGGGTATGGTGGTACTGGGTGGGGACTTTAACGCGAGGATGGGGAGGGAAGGGGGCCTTTACAGGGAAGGGGAGAGCTTCGAAAGGTATTCGAAGGATAGGTTAATAAATAAGGAGGGGGAGATTCTAAGGGCCTGGATGGAGGATAGAGGCTGGGCGGTGGCAAATGGTATGGCAACTGGGGACGAAGAGGGAGAATACACATACGTAGGTAAGGTGGGGGTATCGGTAATAGATTATGTAGTTATGAATATGCAAGGGTGGGAGGAGATGGAGAGATTCGCAGTAGAAGGGAGGGTAGAATCAGACCATCAGCCATTAGGGTTGTGGATAAGGGGTGAGAACGGCGGAAGGCAAGGTGGGGAAGAAGTGTCGACGGGGGAGAGGGTTAGCTGGACGAGGGAGGCGATAGAGAAATATAAGGAGCAGTTAGGGAAGGTACGCTTTGAAGGGGAGACGGTGGAAGAGATATGGGAGGATTTAAAAGAGAAAGTGAAAGGGTGCGAGCAAAAGAAGGTATTCAAAAAGACGAAGAAAGGAATGGCGAAGCCGTGGTGGGATAGGGAATGTAAAAAGATGAAAAGAAAGGTGAAGAGGAAGTACAAGAAGTGGAAAGAGGGTACTGCGAAAAGGGAGGAGTACGTAGAAATGAGGAAGGGGTTTAGATTGATGTGTAAGAAGAAAGAACAGGAAAAGGAGAAAGAGCTGGAGGAAGAGTTAGGAAATGTTAAGACAGAAGGGGACGTCTGGAAGATAATAAATAGGTTTAGGAAGCGTAGAGTAGGGATAAGCGACAAGATAGGGAGTGAGGAGTGGAGGGAGTTTTTTAAAGAATCATTTCAGGGCTCAGATTCAAGGAAGAGAGATGATGGGAGTAGAAGAACGGGGGAGGCAGATATGGAGGAGTTGAATGACGAGGAGATAGAGAAACAGATAAGGAAGTTAAAAAGGTCAAAATCAGCAGGGCTGGATGGGCTAGAGAACGAAGCATGGCTGTTTAGTACACAAGAGGTTAGGGAGAGGCTGAAGGAGGTAGTGAAGAAAGTATGGAGGGGGGAGGGATTCCCACGAGGGTGGAGAGAAGGATTAATAGTGCCTCTGTATAAGAAAGGAGAGAGGGATAGGCAGGAAAATTATAGGGGGATTACGCTAATGAATACGGCGTATAAAGTATACGCGATGGTAGTAGCGGAGACGCTGCGGAAGGATGTCGAGGGGAAAGGAATATTGCCAGAGACGCAGGCGGGCTTTAGGGCAGGTAGAAGTACTATCGACAATATCTATGTTCTGCAGCACGTGGTGGATAGAGAATTAGCGAAGAAGGGGTCGAGAGTGTACGCGTTTTTTGTGGATCTAAAAGGCGCGTTTCCGTTGGTGGATAGGGGGAGGTTGTGGGAGGCGATGGAGGAGAGGGGAGTGGAGAGAGGCCTGATCGAGAGAGTAAGGGAGATATATGAAGAAACCAAAGATAAGGTAAGAGGAGGACAGGGGATTTCGGAAGGATTCTGGATGGATAGGGGGTTAAGACAAGCGTGTCCGCTTAGCCCGACGCTTTTTGCGATTTTAATTGCGGGTATGGAAAGTAAGCTGGAGGCCGGAGTGGTAGGAGGAGTCAGGATAGGAGGGGTTAGAATTTGGTCGCTAGCGTATGCAGATGACATAGTGTTGTTGGCAAAAAGCGAGGAGGCCTTAAAGGAAATGATGAAGAGGTTGAGAAGATACCTGGATAAGAACAGGTTAGAACTGAATGCGGAAAAGTCCAAGGTTATGGTTTTCAGAAAAGGACCCTTCTAGAAATAATTAATTGAAAACAATTCAGAACGATAGAACGAAATTTGAATTGTTTCTAATCGTGTTTCTTAATCGTGTGTGCACGATTGGGAACGATTGAGTGTTGCAAAGTTTCAATCGTTCCCAATCGTTCCCAATCGGGCCAATCGATAGTAGGATTTCGAGGTTATGAAGTGGCAATTTGATGGATGGCAGCACTTTTTTCTCGCGGGAATTATTTATGAACGTTTATTTACTTTTCTTCAAGACAACACATTTTAAGCAATAGGTTCATGAAAAAAATTAAATAAATGTTTTGTAATAATTTCCGCGAGCTGCGAGTGCTGTTATCAACAAGTTTGCCAATGTGGTGAAGTTTTTTCATCAAATTATTCATTTAATTGTCTATAATTTTGTATAAAAAACGTGTAATTTATTAAATAAATGACTTACAGTATTTTAGGTACAGAACAATTGAAATTAACTGAGAGTAAAGCTATTCAGATTCTTTCTCATCTTCTAATAGCCTACCGACATTAGCAATTTTACTTGTTAATTCGTCACCCTCTGTCCCACTATCACCCTCACTTGGAAGATTCATCATTTTAATTTAAAATTCATCTTTTTTCGTGAAAATTCAACTATTCTTTTTCTTCGAATGTTTTTTGGTTGAAAATTATTTTTTTTTTAAATGAAAATGTAACTATTAGTTTTTTGGTAGAAATTAATCTTCTTCGTCCAAAATGCAATTATTCTAGTTAAATATTCATCATTTCATTAAAAAATTCATCTGTCTGGTTTAAAATTCAACTATTTCAGTTAAATATTTACAATTTCATTTGAAAATTCATCACTTCGTTTGTTTGGTCAAACATTAATTTTTTTTAATTGTACTTTCATTATTTAAATTTTGGTTGACAATTTATATTTTTTAGTAAAAATTAATTTTTTTGCTTGAAAATTCAACTGTTTCAGTTGAATATTCATTGTTTTAGTTAAAGACTCTTATTTTTGGTTTAAAATTAATTTTTTTTTACTAAAAATGTTACTATTCCATTTTCGGTTAAAAATTATTATTTTTTTTGATTCAAAATTCAACTATTTGGTTGAAAATTTGTCTACTTTGATCAGCAGTTCAACTATTTTGTTAAAAATTCATGTATTTTGCTGAAAAATTGTATTTTTTGTACAAAATAATTCTTTTTATTTGAAAATTAATCTTCTGGTTTAAAAATTCATCTTTTTGGTTGAAAATTCAAGTGTTCCAGTTAAATATTCATAATTTTAGTTGAAACTTTTTTTTTCAATTTAACTATTCAGTTGAAGATTCATAATTTTATTTCAAAATTGATCACTTTGGTTGAAAATTCAACTTTTTTGTTGAAAATCCGTTTTTTTTGGTTGAAAATTAATTTTTTCAACTAAAAGTTTAACTATTTCATTTTTTTAAATAAAAAATTGATATTTAGTGGAAAATTTAAGTATGTTTTAAAAATTCATTTATTTTGCAATGTTCTGCTTGTTGTGTTAAAGGATGTTCAGAATGAACTTCATGAATTAAAATAAATGTTTGCGTTTTGCGGCAAATATGAATATGTTACTTTTAGTTGACTGGGAAAATTGAAAAACTTGACCGGGAATTTGAAATCGTCTGCCGAATCGCCACCCTTGAAAATGTCTGTGATTGGGGAAGGAAAACCAGTTGTTGCGATGATTCCTACATGTATATAATACAATTTTGAACTATTTCACCTGTAAATACTACCATTTTTAATGTTTAAATTTAAAAATAGTTTCATCTGTAACAGTTTTTAAATAGTTAAATCTCCAAGTCCATTTCTGTCAATTATTGTTAATTTATTTAACTTTTTAATCACATAAAGCCTTCTGAACAATCTAATACTATAAAATAAAAAATTTGAAACCCTTTAAAAATTTAAAGATTTTAAGATTAGGCATTGCAAACCAAATTATTTGAAATATTCAAAATTGAGTATTTTAAATATTTAAAACTAGAAATTTTCGAGAATTTCAAATCAAACTTATTTATAAATTCAAAATTGTTATGCTGCAAGACATTTAAAAATATTGGATAAGTTTTTCTACTAAAAATTGAAAGAATTTAATGAGTTACCTACACTTTATTTAGTCCGAGTTTCAAAATATTGGCGCCATCCTACGTTCTAATGATTCCAATCGTTTTCAATTGGGTATCCATTATTCTGAATCAGAGGTTAAGTTGTCACTACAGCATTTTGATATTGCGATAATTATTTACAAGCGGTTTTTTCGCTTTCAAACAAAAAAATGTCAACCATATGAATTTAAAAAGAAGTAAATAAACGTTTTGCAATAATATACTCGCTAAATCAAACTACTACTGCCTACTTGATAAAGACACTATATCACTGTCACATCCTTAGATGGCATGATTTTTACGTACCGTTAGCCCACATAATTTCGACTCTTCATTCAGTATACCGCCTGAACAAACATTTTATTTTTTGTACTTGAAATTTTTGTGGAATTGTTAAAAATTTAATTTCACGTGCGCGTCATTTGTGTTACAAACGAAAACTACAGAGGGCGCACTGCAGGCAAGTGCATTTAGTGAATTCAACCCGATTGGAAACAATTGACACAATTAGCAACAATTTAAATCGATTAAACTTTTGATCACGCTTAATCGTTATGAATCGTGTCCAATCGATTATTTCTAGAAGGGGAGGTGGAAGGGATAAGGAAGGGCAGTGGAAGTGGAAGGGAAAGGCGGTGCAGGCGGTGAAAGAGTTTGTGTACCTGGGCTTCTTGTTTCGGAGGAATGGCGGAGTGGATAGTCACATAAAAGAGAGTCAGGAGGGCAAATGTGGTGATGAGGCAGGTGTGTGGGTTGGGAAAGAAGTTATTTGCAGATGATTTTGGAAGGAGAATGAAATTGTTTGACTCACTAGTGATGAGTGTGCTATTGTATGGAGTAGAGGTGTGGGGGTGGAAGGAAAGCGAAGAGAGTAAATAGGATACAGGAGAGATATGTAAAGTGGACACTGGGGTTGGCAAGGAACACGCCTAATTATATTGTCAGGAGGGAGACGGGGAGAACGAGTGTAGGGATTCTAGCGGGGAGTCGAGCGTGTAAATATGAGGAGAAATTTTTGGAAGAGGGGGGAAGTAAGCTGGTTAGGGAGTGTTGGTGGGAGAAGGAGAACAGGAGAGGGGGTGGGAAGATGGAGGGTGAAAGAGAAAGGTATTTTAGAACGAATGGACTGCATATGGATGAATTGAGAAGGATGCATGAGGAAGGAAGGAAGGTATATGAGTTGGTTAAGAAAAACAGCATGGAGAGAGAGAAGACAGCAGGGGAAGAGAGAATAAGAGAGACAAGGTTTAATGGGAACTATGTGTGGATTATGCCAAGGGCGAGAGCGCAATATTTGTGTGAGAAAGGAGAGAAAGGAAGTCAGGAGCTTATAGCGAGGATGAGATGTGGGTGCATGGAGGGTTTCAATAGGTTCTGGCTCGCTAGGGAAAAGAGGATGTGTGAACTATGTGGGAAGGGGGAGGCAAGAGTGGAGCACTGGTTGGAGGAGTGCGTGGAGGTGGAAAGGAGTGGGATAGGCATGGAGGTACTGATGCATGAAAGGGGGGACAAAAGGGCAGTAGCATGGGTGAAGGGAGTATTGGGAAAGATGGAGAAGAAGAGAAGGAAGGAGGAAGAGGAATGGAGAAGGAAAGATTGTAAATAGAGGAGGAAGTAAATATAAGTAATTGTAAATATTGTAAATAGTAGATAAGTATTAAGTATTAGGTATTAGTCGCGGAGGCAGAGTTTGGTAATGCGAGGCAAGCAAGAAAGTAGGGACATGCGAGCGAGGCGAGGCAAAGCGAGGAAGGCAATGCGATAAGAGCGAGCGGCGTTAGATATAAGGTGTGGAAGGATGTTAGTTTTAAGGGTTAGTTGTAAGAAAATTCTTTAAAAAAGGAAGTGTAAGCAAGTCAATTTTTTAAGGCCAGCAGGCTAAAAAATAAACGTTTATCTAATAATACGTTAAAATTTACGTTTAATGGTCATTTCGTAATTGCAACAAGTTTATTTTTCAGCGTTAAAAAATAAAAAAACGCAGTTGCTGTCATTGAAGTCGGACCCCTGCATGTTGGCAACCCGCTTGAAGCAGCTGTTAGCAAACTGCCAACATGCAGGGGCCCGACTTTCAACTTTTCTTTATTCACACAAACTTTCATATCGATATCTCATTTCGTGTCGAATTGGTATGATAAAAACTATGTCGGTAAAGTACAAATCGGATAAGTGTTACATGCTCTTAAGGATTTTGAAAGGTTTTCAGATAATAAAAAAAATTTCTTCAGATTCGTGAGAAAATTTGAAATGTTTTTTCACTTTGCAAAATTAATTTTACAAGAATAATAAAGAATATTTAAAAATAAATTTTGAAGAATAAATAATAATTCAACAATTATTAATTTAGAAACAATCGAGTTAGTTTGAGAGATATTTAAAAGTTTTGAAAAAATTTGAAAATAATTAAAAATTTGTAAAGATTTTATGAACATTCGTAGGAAATTTGAAAATGATTTTTTATTTAAAAAAAAAAATTCCAAGAGAATATTTAAATAGATTTTGAAAGATTTTAATGCTTTTTAAAAATTTTACAGGTTTTTTTTTAATTTGAGCAAAAATTAGAATGATGTTAAAAGATATTTAGAAGTTTTGACAGAGTTTTACAAATAATTTGAAATTTTAGAAGAACATTTATAATAATTTTTTATTTTCAAAAAGTAATTCAAAGAGAATATTTCAAATGATGTCAAAACGAAAACAGATTTTGCAGTATAAATAACAATCGAACGCTGTGATCCCTGCTATTGTTTAACTTGCAATTTTACATGCATTCAGTACATAATTGTTGCAAATAAATAGATTTTGGGTAATTTTGTGAGGAATGTCAATTTCAATTAATATTAGTGAATTCTCATGTAACCTCTTTCCTGGTAATATGACTTCTTTCAAAGTTTTACATTCAGTCCTTATTCTCGCAGCCTTCACGATTTACTTCGAATGAAAATCTGCCACCTACATCTGTGAGTAACCCCACCCAGGAAATTAAACGACTCAAAAAGAGTTTGCGTCAATACGAAGAAAAATTGAAGAACATAACCGAGAAGTACGAGCAGGTTAAGGAAGAAGTGAAGAGTTTGGAACAAGCTTTGAGCGAATCGGATGCTTATGCAGATTCACTCAGAGAAGAGCGCACCGCAATGAAAGAAGAAATGGCGTTACTAAGAAAACTGAATTGAACTGAACTGAACAAGTTGAATATTTCAAAGTAAAAGCTTCGGAAAATCTAGAAATATATATTTTTATAAAAAAAGAAAAATCTGTTTTGTCATAAAAATTGATTCGACAATTTTTTCTAAAATCAAAATTTAAACTTTTTAAATTACTTTAAGTAAATTTAAATCGTTAAGAAATTAACAATTAAAAATTTTTAATTATACTTTTCGAAATTCAACCATTTCAATTTTAATCGCAAAATTTAAACTTATGATAGGGAAAAATTGGAAATTTAGCGCTTGCCATGAAAATTCAGAATTCTATTCTAAAATTGTAATCATTAAAAATTGAAGAAATTATTCAATTATTCAATAGAAAAATTGTTTTTTTTTTAACTGAGTTTGAAATGTCGAGCTTTCTGGCTCATTTTTAAGGCTTAAATTTGAGAAAGTTTTTTAATTTTTCATTGTTTTGAATTTATTCTGAAGGCATTTCATTCAAAATTCTTTGATTACAAATCCTTTAAACTGAAAACCGTGCAACTATCAAGTCTTTTAATTTGATACTCTACGGTTTCGAAAAATTTAAGAAATCAGACAGTTATGTACGTTTAAAATTGAAACCAAACTATTCAGAAAATTTAAATATAAAATGATTAAATTTAAAACTGACTAATATTGAAAACAAACAATAATTTAAAATATTTAAATCTAAAATTATTCAATTAAAAACTAAAAAAAAAGTTCTTTTAATATGAAATTTTTCAATTTTGAAATATTTTAAAATGAAATTGGAATTGGTTTGAATACAAAAAAGTTTTTATATCACAATTCTTCGCGGCTATTTTTTTTTTACTTTTAAATGAAGTTCGGATTTGTTTAACTTTCAAGTTTTTGTAGTATACATTTTTTCATTTTTTAATATTTTTCATTTAAAATTACTTTTTATTCTGAACGTTTTGTATAACGATTCAGTTTTACAGGGTTTATAATTGAAACTTTTTCCATTTTGAACGGTGAAAATAAAGGTGAAATTATTTTTTGATTTTATATTTAAATTTGTCTAATCAATTTTTATGTTAAATCATAATTTCTTAAATTGGATAAAAATTTAGATTTCTAGAACTTCAGAAGCTTTTACTTTGAAATACTCAATTTAGTTTTCAGTTTCTAATTGTAAAATTTTAGTCGCTTCTCATATAAATTTATAAAAATTCAAAGGTTTTGACTTTTGAATCATTCCATTTTGAATGCTTTTATTGATCAATCATAGTTTTCATTCCTCTGAATTTTACATGATCTATTTCTGAAAATATTAATTGAAAAATATTCAATTTTCAACGTTTGAAAATCGTCCTCTTTCGAAATTTTAATCTGAAATCATTCAATTCCGAGATTCTTGAATCCAAAGTAAAATTGTTAAATTATGAACGCTTGGAATTAGAAATAATTAAAATTCCTCCCTAATTAAATTCAATTTCAATTTGAAATTATCCCATTTTAAACTCTTTTATTCGCGAATGACACAAGTTCAATTCCTTTTGATTTCATACTTAATATCGTCATTTTTCAAAATTTTACCTATCTACAATATTTCGAATTAGAACATTTTAAATACAAAATCATTTCATAATTTTTTTTAAATTTCAAACGCTTTCACTTCGAAATTATCAAGAACAAATGATGGTCTAGCCGTGGTTCTCCGCGTGTGAGAGCCGAGCGGCGCTCGACAGCTAACTTCACAGTGGCTCTAATCCGCTCTCTAATTATAACTCTATACCAAAAAGCCAGTGATATTTGTTTAGATTAGTTTTAAGTATTTAAATCTTTCTTGGTTCGTTCAGTACAATAATGTTTGTACTATAAAATAGAAAGTATTATGTTGAAATGCCAAAAATAATATCCATCTTAGTTTGTTTAAATTAATTTTTAGCATCACAATCTTCGTTCAGTACAAAAATAGAACAATTTATGTACGATAAAACAAGAAGCATTATAATACGATGTGTTTTGAAATAAAAGCTTAAAAATATGTTCTTTTGTACATTATTATTTCGTAAATTCAACCGTTTCGCATTGAAGCGCATAAATATTAATTCCGTTATGTAGCATATACTCAGTTTCCTTCATTTCAATGCCATTAAATGCCCTTTCATTAACTTCACATTCATGCCAATGCCTTTTAATGCTGTTCATTTTAAGTTTTGATTTTAATGCGTTTCATTGCGCCTTGCGCATTAATAAGCATTCAGACAAAAATGCAATTAAAACGCATTGAAACGTTCCAATGCGTTCCAATGAACTCCTTGTTACCGGGTGTACACCTATTTCTGACTTCAAGATACTTCAGGATATTTCAATGACTTCAGAAGATTTCACTGACTTTAGGAGATTTCAAGTGACTTCAGGAGAATTCAAGTGACTTCAAGTGACTTCATGGGAATTTAAGTGACTTCATGTGAATTCTAATGACTTCAGATATTTCAGGAGATTTCAAGTGACTTCAGGAGAATTCAAGTGAATTCAGGTGATTTCAGGTGACTTCATGTGAATTCAAATGGCTTCAGATATTTCGGGAGATTTCATGTGACTTCATGTGAATTTATGTGAATTCAGAT
The DNA here is from genome assembly GCA_932195095.1 of Andricus curvator. Classification (NCBI taxonomy): domain Eukaryota; kingdom Metazoa; phylum Arthropoda; class Insecta; order Hymenoptera; family Cynipidae; genus Andricus; species Andricus curvator. The sequence goes on from CAKNYM010043488.1 coordinate 10,742, forward strand.
GACTTCAGATATTTCAGGAGATTGCAAGTGACTTCAAAGGGACCGTCCATATACCACGTGGACAATTTTTTATAATATATTTTATAATATAATATTTTATGAAAATATGGATATTCCGGGTATTCAAAAGCTACGAAGCCAAAAGTAGCTGTGAATTGTACGAGAATTCGGTTTTTCTTAAAAACATAAGCTTCATGATACAAAGTAAGAAGTCCAAACAAAAATTATTGAACATTTTTTTAGTTTTTTATGTGTTTCTAAAAAGAAATCCGCAGATTCAGGAAAACGGGAATCCACGTTAGGGTGGTTCAAAAATGCGTTGGAAAATTGTTTTTTCGATTTTTCATGCATATCGCCCCCAAATTTGTTCGAATCCACAAAAAAATAAATGTGTTTTGCATAAAATTATTCGTTTGCGTACATTTTATTCAGAATCGTCAATATTAGGTGAATCGAGTTGAAACTCAACATTGCTCTTCACAATTAGCTATAAAATACAAATAAATAATAATTAATTTTTAAATATCACCCCCACATGTTTGTATTATAGGGTCCCAAAAACAGCCCATAAGTGAAAAATTGGATTTTGCGAGTTGCTGGCACTAATTATGATTTTTTTGCGGTTTTTTGAAACAAATTGTTTCTAATACATAAAATACTACATCTCACTGATAATTGGATGTTTACATGCATTGTTTTAATAAATTATTATTTCTTTTAGCAATTTCCTCTTAGAATACAGTTAGAAAGTCACGGTTTTTCCGAATTTTATAATTAGAGTTAGATGATAAATAAAGCAACTTAACAAAAACAATTGTTTAAACAATGTATTATTGTTTAATACTATCTTCTCTTAGATCATTGCTAGAAAGTTGTGTTTTTTTCTTGAATTTTTAACTTTGGTTCGGCTTTTTAGTTATGAACAAATAATAAATAAACAATAGAGAGAAAATTTTTTAACAATTTTTCTTTTTGTGAATATATTTTTCTGAAATAAAACAAATATTTGAAATATCCTTCAAATTTTCCCGATGGATCATATTATAAATGTAAACTTTCCTTGAAGTAGTTACTGATAACTAAAAAGTTAAAGAAAAGCTGAAAATTTCAGGAAAACCTGCAACTTTTTAGCATTTCTCTAAGAGAAGGTAGTTATAACCCATAATAAATTTTATAAACAATTATGTTTATTAACTTACATTATGATCTCATTAAGTAAAAAGTAGACAAAAAGTCAACAAATTTCACAAAAAACCGCAACTATCTAGCATCATTATAGGGGAAGATAGTTAAAAACAATAATAATTTGTTTAAAAAATTATATTTGTTGAATTTCAGTCACTATTACCATACTCTAAGTGAAAAGTAGAAGAACCCTACTATAATTTAAAAGTTAACCAAAAGTGGAAAAATTCAGAATAAACTGCAACTTTCTAGCATTATTCTGAAAGAATATTATTTTAAATTTCAAATTGTTTAAAGAATTATTTCTGTTAAATTCAATTGATTATTTCCTCGCCCTAACTGAAAAGTTGAGAATCAGTTGAAAAATTCAGATAAGACCGCGACTTTATAACTCCATTCTAAGATAAAATGGCTATAAAAAATAATGAATTGTTTAAGCAATTTATTGAAACATTAAATTATCACAATAAAGTAATATTTTATATATTAGAAACAGCGTTTACCAAAAGGAAGATCAAAAAAATAATAGTCAGCGCCAGAAACTCGCAATACCCAATTTTACACTTATGGGGTTTATTTGGGACCCTATAAAACAGACTTATGTGGGTGAATTTCAAAAAGTAATTTCTTATTCGTATTCTATAGCTAATTCTGTAGACGATTTTGCAGGGTCAACTCGATACACCTAATACTGACGATTCTGAATAAAATGTACAAAAACGTCTTGCTTTCTTATGGAAAATACGTGTTAAAATATACGTGGCTTGCGGAACCTCGGAATATTATTTTTTTTAACGGATTTATTTTTTTCGGATTTGAACGAATTTGCGGGCGATGCATGAAAATGGAAAAAAAAACAAATTTTGGACCACCTCGTGGACAATCGTGGACTTTTGTCATACCCCCACGCCCCAAACTGTCCACGTGGCATATGGGTGACCCCAAATGAATTTAGGTGGTTTCAAGTGACTTCCCTGGCGGACCGAACGAACGTAACGGATACGCTACAGCGTCTCCTTATAGTATCCTCTCCGCATCCTCTCCGTATCATGCAAGAAAAACTCATTAAAAAAGAAAGATTAGCATTTCACTTGTTGAAATTCGGATTCTACGTGAAATTTTGAGTTAAAAGGTCACAGAGTAATCGCAATAGTTTTTCTTGCAACATTAAAAACTTTAAAAAAATATAATACTTATCGATGACGTGCGCTGAAGGTGACTTCAAACGCATCGTCGTTCAGTAGCAGTTAATAGGCGTTATCCGTCGACGATGCATTTGAAGTCGCCTTCAGCCCACGTTACCGATAAGTATTATATTTTTTTAAAGTTTTTAATGTTGCAAGAAAAACTATTGCGATTACTCTGTGACCTTTTAACTCAAAATTTCACGTAGAATCCGAATTTCAAGAAGTGAAATGTTAATCTTTCTTTTTTAATGAGTTTTTCTTGCATGATACGGTGAGGATACGATGTGGATCCTATAAGGATACGCTGTAGCGTATCCGCTCCGTTCGTTCGGTCCGCCAGAGAATGCTATTCAGTTAATACAGCTAAGTCCCCTGGCGGACCGAATGAACGGAATGGATACGCTGTAGCGTATCCTTATAGTATCCACATCGAATTCACTCCGTATCATGCAAGAAAAACTCATTAAAAAAGCAAGATGAACATTTAACTTGTTGAAATTCGGATTCTACGTGAAAATTTGCGTTAGAAGGTCACGGAGTAATTGCAATAGTTTTTCTTGCAACGTTCCCTAGCGGACCGGCCGCGGCCGAACGCAGGCGTCACGCCGCCGTTAGCAAACTGCCAACATGCAGGGGCCCGACTTCAATGACAGCAACTTCGTTTTTTTATTTTTTAACGCTGAAAAATAAACTTGTTGCAATTTCGACATGACCATTTAACGTAAATTTTAACGTATTATTATAATTGCAACAATTTACTTTTTTTTTTCTTTTATTAGTTGTAATGCCATCCCAGTGGGCACAAAATTTTACGACGTCTTTACGACATCGTTACGATATCTTTAAGACGACTTGAAGACATCCTATGTCCATGTCGTTAAGATGTCTTTACCATGTCGAAAAGACATCGTCAGATCGTGCGACGTCTTTACGATATCGTAAAGACATCTTAACGACATGGGCATAGGATGTCGTAAAGTTGTCGTAAAGATGTCCTAACGATGTCGTCAAGACGTCGCCAAATTTTGTGCCAACTGGGATATTACTTTACCGTTACGCTGCAGCGTAACGCCTGCGTTCGGCCGGTCCGCCAGGGGAAGAATAAATTTCAATAAATATTTCTTTTATTTAATGAAACTACCCTAATAGCACGGAACGTTCCGCGGGAACTTTCGGAACGTTCCAGCGGAACGTTCCCGGAACGTGTAAAATGTCCGCCGCTTGGGAACGTTCCAGGAACGTTCCACTGGAACGTTCCAAACATAAATTAACGTTATTGTTATTATTATCAATAAATATCTCGTAAACCGTAAGTGATAGGTCAAAATCGATGTCATTTTATGATACAGATATCATATTATAGTGTAGTATATGCGGTACTCAAAACTCAAAAATGACATCCATTTTTACCTATCTCTTACGGTTTACGAGATAATTGTTGTTAAAAATAACAATAATGGAAAATTCCCCTCAGGTTCCATTGGAACGTTCCTGGAACGTTCCAGTGGAACGTTCCCAAGGGGCGGACATTTTACACGTTCCGGGAACGTTCCGAAGGTGCCCGCGGAACGTTCCAGGAACGTTCCCGGAATGTTCCGTGCTATTAGGGTAAGTTGTATTCTCTTATTAAAGTAGATAATTTAAGCAGTTAGCAGTGGATTACACTTTTTTAATTTTTTTAAAAAGAATTTTTAGATAGAATATTCAGAAAAAATTGAAACTTGCACTATTTTTGCAATATCTTCTTTGAAAAATTGACGAAATAACTGCATTCTGGCTCATTTGATGCTGAGTGTGACGCAATGAATAAATTCTCTATGTAGAAAAGGGGAATGGTCTCTTACGAATCGTTTTTAATGATTAATATGTGAATGTATTTACAGCCTGACGATCAGCAAAGTATGTACCATCTCAAGCTTTAAATAAGCGACTCGAAATACTAAGGGAACGACAAAGTACGGATTCATGTAGTTTAGAGGTATATTTCATTTGTTTCTGAAAATCAATATCTTTTAGAGTTGTAATTAAAGGTGGACTTGTTGTTAAAACTTGTTTATAAATATTTTTTATGTAGGATGCAGCAATGATGAACGGAATAGAATCTTCAAAAAAGGTGCTACTTCCAAAAAGATCTTTCAACTCTACACAGCGGGGAACTCCTCGCCGGAGTTTGGTAAGGAATTTACGATTTCATGAAATTAATTCAGTTTGCTCGTTTCCTTTACTTTCCAGTTGATTATAATTTCATGAAATAGATTCCATTTGTTATCATTCTGTACTTTTTGGTATCTTTTGCAAGAAGCTAACTAGTTAATTTTCGTCCAGTTTCTTTTGAAAGTATATTCTGCGTTTTCCACGATTTATTATATTCTTATTTTGATCCTATTACCGTTGCAATTCTGAAATTTTTAAATTTAACAATATTGATTTCAGAATAGAGACCTTCAAATATTATTGCAGGGATAAGTCTTTCCTTTATTCCCCTGCGTTTTCCTCTTCTTGAATTCACATTTTTCCATTTTCTCTAAAAACTTCCCCTTTTTTCACTTTTCTCTTTAAATATGCGATATTTAGGGCCTAAAATGTTGCTTTGTCCGACACAGTTTGTTTCGTCCGTATTTAAAAGTGTGTAGTCCAAAATCAAGAAGTGGGCAGTGGAAAATTAACTTTTTAACTTGAAATTAACTTAAAATCAATTTTCTAACCTAAAACTTTAAAAGTATTAAAAATGGTATTCGTTAATGTTTAAATAATCAAAATTCCTATTTTTTTAAAATTAAATCTGTATTCGGAGTAAAAAATTTGCTGATTTCAATAGCTTTTGTGTAAAACTTATTCTTTTGTAACCTGAGAATCTACAGAAAAAAAACAATTCAAGTTTGAGGTTGGGCCCTGGTTCCAACGCCCTTAATAGAACCCAATAGAAAAATGTAACTATTTTTAATTTAATTAATTCATCCCTTGCAGAGCACCAATCCTGGTTCTGGGATAATGGAGGTATTGATTCCGTTATTCAGATTCCTTGCAGTCATATTCCTGAAGGTGAAAATGATGAAGAACTTTTGGAAGAATTGAAAAAGCAAGATCCCTGCGGAGAATTTGATGATGACCAATTCACGCTCAAAGTGAACAGCTTCCTTAGGGCTTTGGAAGGCAGGAGGTCGACAACTTAAATAAACCAGATCAACCAGAGGTTAATACAACCTTAGGCTGTAGCAAGGTCGTCCCACCTCAGCGACGGAGTCACGTGCATTTTACAGGTGTTCCCGAAGAAATTAATTCTCCTTAAATAAAGGACCCTGTATCACAGCAATCACTCTTTACAATCCCCTTGCGAAGACAACACTGAACCTTGAGGTACCCTACCCACATAGCACACTTCCCGAAAAAACCTGGTCTTTTCTTAGGACTTGGTCCAAGTGGCTGGGAGAAAAAACCAGGTCTGCCCTAGGTTTAGACCTATACTTAAACCTAGGTTAAAACATAGGTTCATGTCCGCTGCGATTTTTTGGTTTAAAAAAAAAGTAAATTAATGCGACAAATTTTTTACAAAGAATTCAATTTTTTAATGAAAATAGCTCTAATTCATACAAATCGATTTTATTTAAATTTTTAATTTGTATTAAAACAGTGGTAGACCCAGACATTTTACCTGCTACACTTGAATTTTTTTTTTTTTTTTGGGGGGGGCGAGATTCAGAAACAATAGTGAAGAATGATTAAATTTTCTCCACAATTCATCAACATTCCTCAAGAGCATGTCGCTACAAAAAAAAAGTATTTATTTTGTTAAGTCCGAAAACGTTAATTAACGTCTCGAACATCAAAAAGGTATAGCGATCGGCAAGCCGCGGCCGCCTCGCAAATCAATTCGAGTTTTGGAGTTGAAGCATTCTTATATCCTTGGCGATTAATCTCAGTTGCGGGAAACGGTTGCACTAGCGCTGCACACCGAACAAATGCGGAACTAATGCTCACAATGGGCCTGCGCGGCTGAAGGGGCATTAGTAGAGGGAAATTTAAATTAGTATCCCACACAGTATAAAGATGATATCATTCACAGCTTCCAAATCTAATTGAAGTTAAAAAAATTGGAAATTAGCAGCACATAACTTTGTTCAAATTACACTACCCTGCAAAAGTTTACGACCACCTCTTTTTTGATGACTGATAAAGTTATCTTAATTTTAATTACGTCAGAGCTAAAATTTTTCATCTCTAAAGGGTTGAATGCTCTCAAAATTCTGTATAGAATGAGCCCAGGATGTAGCCAATTTGTCTATCTTTTAAATAGACATTGCAAAAATAGTGCAAATTTCAATGTTTTCTTTAATTTTCAACAACTTCCGTAATAATAATAATTAATATTTGTTAATGTTCTTGGGCTCATTTTAAAACTCTTTTTCTGGTTTGTAAATATATGAAACATATAACATATAATTAATGGAATTTTAAAGAATTTGAAACACTTATGATATTTTTAAAGGCTTCAATGACACTTGCAGGAGATTCAGAGGAATTCAAGGAATCCCCAAGCCACTCAATTTCCATTTTTTTGTGATTTTTAAAGATTTAAAAACATTTTATCCATGCAATAATTATGAAATATTCGAGGAGATCAAATTTTTCTCAAGATTTCTGGAAAAATTTTTAATTTTATTTTAAGCGAATAATTTTAAGTTTTGAAGATTTCAAAATGTGTGGAAAAAGAATATGGAAGACTTTGAGACAATTTTTTTAATTTTTCAGGATTTACAAAATTTTTAGGTAAACTAAATTTTGTAGGGTGTCAAGAGAATGAAAAAAATATTCTTAAGATTCATGGACAAATTTTAAATGATTGTCTTGTAATGAATTCTAAGAGAAAATTGAAAAAATTACAAAATTTTTTTAATTATTTCCCAACATTTGTAAAAAGACTGTATATTGTTTAAGAATTTTGTAAAATTTCACGAAAATGAAAAAAAAATTAGGTTCCTTGGAAAAATTACAATAACTTTTCATTTTGAAAAATTAATTTTAAGAGATTATTTAAAGAGATTTCAAAACATTATAAAAGATTTCAAAAATTGTCAAGGAGGAATTCAAAGTTTTTAAAGCATTTTTTTTATTTAGCAGAATTTAAAAAAAAATCAGAAAAAATTTCAATAATTTTTAAAGATTAGAAGGTTGAGAAGGTCTTAAAGATTAAAAAAATAATAATTTTCTTAAGACTAGTGTGGAAATTTTAAATGATTTTTCATTTTGAAAAATAAACTTTAAGAGAAAATTAAAAAACGTTCTTAAACATATCAAACGATTTTCTAAAAGTTTGAAAAAGAGTGTAGAAGATTTTAAAGCAAAATGTTTCAATTTGTTAAGATAAAAAAACTCGAGTAAATTCAAGAAATATTTAGAAGAATTAAAGAGATTCAAAAAGAATTTCAAACTTTACAACATTTTTAGAAATGTAGATTCTCAAGGATTTCAAAAATAAACTTTAGAAGCTTCAAAAGAATTTCGAAAGGTTTCTCACTATTCCTGGGAAAATATAGAAGATTATAAATCAATTTTTTTAAATTTTGAATCATTTTTCAAAATTTTAAGAAAAATACGAGTCAGTTAAAAATGTATTTAGGAATTTAAGACATTTTAAATAGATTAGAAATATTTGAAAACTTGTAAACATTTCCGAAAATTTATCAAATATTTCTTGATTTCTTCCAAACTTCTAAAGGTTATAAACATCTTTTAAAAAGACTCAAATTTTTCCTAATATTTTGTAAAATCCTGTAAAATAAAAAAGAGTTCTTCAAAATCTTCCAGATTCTTTTTTGACAAATTTGAAATATTCAAAAATATTTTTTAATTTTCTCAAGAATATTATCAAAATTATATTTATTTAGATTTAAAAACAAACTGATCTTACTTATTTTCTTGTTCTCAATTCTCAGAATTTAATTTCAGCTCAAATTTAAGTATTCAAAAACTTTTAACAAATACTTATTTGAAATTTTTATATTGTATTATTATTAATATAATTTTCTATTCTTTATGGTATTGAAAAAAAGTTTTGTATTGGTAAATTTCAATTAGAACTTACATTAAGTAACTTCAATATTTGTATGACTGAAAAAAATATTGAAAAAGCATTCAGTGTTACATCGAAATATTGTCTTATTTATTTCTAGACAATACTTCATCTTACAAAACCTTTTTTTCTTTAGAAAACGTCTATTATGTTTTAAACATAATACAAAAAATGTTACGTAACAGCGTTGGGAGGGGGGGGGGAGTAAATAGGTCGAAAATAATGTTACGTAATATGTAAATGCTCCCTAATCTAAATAGTCTTTCGAAAGTTATCTGGATACTAATTTAAATCTCCCTCTACTAATGCCCCTTCAGCCGCGCAGGCCCATTGTGAGCATTAGTTCCGCATTTGTTCGGTGTGCAGCGCTAGTGCTACCCTTTCTCGCAACTGAGATTAATCGCCAAGGATATAAGAATGCTTCAACTCCAAACGTCGAATTAGTTTGCGACGCGGCCGCGGCTTGCCGATCGCTATACCTTTTTGATGTTCGAGACGTTATTTTTAACGTTTTCGGACTTAAAAAAATAAATACTTTTTTCCGTAGCTTCATACATGCTTTTGAGGAATGTTGATGAATTCTGAAGAAAATTTAAACATTCTTCACTATTGTTTCTGAATCCCGCCCACAAAAAAAAAATTCAAATGTACCAGGTAAAATGTCTAGGTCTACCACTTTTTAAATACAAATTGAAAATTTTAATAAAATAAATTTGTATGAATTAGAGCTATTTTCATTAAAAAATTGAATTCTTTGTCAAAAATTTGTCGCATTGATTTACTTTTTTTTAAACCAAAAAATCGCAGCGGACATGAACCTATGTTTTAAACTAGGTTTAAGTATAGGTCTAAACCTAGGGCAGACCTGGTTTTTTCTCCCAGCCCCTTGGACCAAGTCCTAAGAAAAGACCAGGTTTTTTCGGAAAGTGTGCTATGTGGGCTATATAGACCCACCTAAACTCCAGGGCGAACAAGAAGGATTCTCAGAAATCTGCTTAGATCAAACTGAAGATTTTAACATAAACCGTCAATGGAAAGAGAAGACACAAGGGCGTCACAAAAACGTATAGGCGCGTCCGAAAACGATTCACATGGCCCGGCCTGCGGGACCAAATAAACAACTACATACGAAATTCTCGTATTTGTCTGCAGAATAAACTCTTGCGAGCCTGTACACAGAGCCGGATTAACCCTGTCCGGGCCCCTAGGCAACAACCCTGTCCGGGCCCCTAGGCAATGCAATCACGTCCCTCCAGGTTGATGAAGGGATGTGAGTAACTTCCAGATGATCGACTCCAGGAATCCTGTACGGAAAAAGAGGTATTTTTCCTATGTTACCGTAGGGGGAATACCTATATTAGCATATGGATTTTGACTATGTCAACATAGGAATTTTTCCTATCTAATTCGAAAAAAATCGTTTGGAAACTACATATTTCACATTTTTGTCGGATTTAGACTATAGGCAGGTGAAATGAGCAAACAAACCACACAATAAATGTAAAATTCATTTATTAAGAATCATTCTTAATTATAATTTGATATTTTTCGAATGGTAAATGCTCAAAATTTGTTGAAATTACAAAACGAAAATATTCTTCTGGTTTTCTGTTTCGAAATATTTGTTACTAAGAAAATTCGAAGTGTGTTAAGAAAAATTTTAAGTTGCCATGGAAAACAAAATTTTTTAATTGCAATTAATGATGATTAATCATGATTATTGATCATTAATCGTCATTGATAATCATCGATTATTGTTTTTGGAATTTATGTACATGAGAATAATCCCTATGTTAACATAGGATTTAACCTCATGTTGTCATAGGGATAATGCCTATGTTAACATTGGGATTTTCCCTATATGCCATAGGAATAATTCGTATGTTACATAGTAAAATATCCTATGTTGATATTAGAAAAATACCAATGCCAACATAGAAAAAGTACCCCTTTTTTCTTCATGTATTACTACAATGTCCTTTATCAAAAATTCAAACTTCTGTTATATAATGTAGTTTATAGATAATTTCATTCTGAATTAACTTACGTGCAATGATAATTCACCTACACGCATAACACTGTGTTACAAAAAACAAAAATTTGGAGACACTTTTATGGAGACCTAGCACAAGTTGTAGATCTAGTAAAACTAAGAAAAATTGTAAAGGAGAAATTTTCCATACACCCCCAAAATCTCATTTTTTGGCCAAAAAATCGTTTTTGGGAGTTTTATGAGAAAAATCACTCATAACTTCCCTAATTTTTATCCGATTCGCTATTATTATTATTCGCTATTATTAGCTACTACTTGTTACTAGATGGTTCTGTATGAATGGAGTATTTCTCCAATTGACATGCGTCGAAAAAAATACTGATATTGTTGTCGAGGAATTCCATACAAATTTTCAGAAAAACTTTTCATTCGATAAAACGTTTTTTTTTCTCTTAGAGCGTGCACGGGCCCCTAGTCGATGCGGGGCCCCTAGGCAGTTGCCTACTCTGCCTAATGAATAATCCGGCCCTGCCTGTACACACGAGCCAATGGTGATTACCGATACACCATTTGGCGTATTTGACAAAGTGTCACTTGACACTGTACAAAAACTCCCTACAACCCCGAATGGGAACCGGCATATACTAACTATGCAGGACAACTTCAGCAAGTATTGCATTGCGGTACGCATTCCAGATGTTAAAACTACCACCATCTGATCGAGGAGGAGCGTTTGTGAGTAAAATGATGCGAAAAATGGAAAAATTTTTCAACGTAAAACAATTGACGATTTCAGGGTATCGTCCTCAAACGAATGGATCCTTGGAGAGAAGCTATATAGTTTTAACAGATTATATAAAACATTACGCGAACGATTATGACGACTGGGACAGATTGCTCCCATTCGCCATGTTTGCGTACAAGACGTCGGTTCTTGAAGCGACGGAGTTTATTAGCGACGGAGTTTATTAGCGACGGAGTTTATTTTCTACGAATTAGTTTTCGGAAGAACCGCACGGATGACCACCTCGTTTCTGTCTGAAGACTACCTGGAAACCTATGGCACCTACTTGCATGACCTGATCGTCCGATTAAGCGAGATTCCAAAAATCGCCGAAGTATTATTTTCCTTCATGTACAATGTACATAAAGAAACTGTGTAAATATGATTAGAAATCTACAAGAAATTAAGCCAACCTTAGAGTATTTTGTGAAACAAGGTAAACACAGGAATTAATACTAAAGCTAGAAAAGAGAGGAAAAATTGAAAATATATTAAATTCGAATAAATTCAATAAAGTCCGGGATTACCCAAGAATTATCTTGTTGCATAATAATTCCGGGGTGTTAAACCGCTCAAATGTTTCTTTTTCTCTCTAAAATTTTCCCTAATTTATTTAAGGGGTAATATAATTCAATACCATATAAATTCGATAGTTATTTTCAGGAACTCTCTATTAAAGACATACAGAAACATTCATTCCGAACTGATTCTGGGGTGGGGATTAAAATCTTGGCCATCGTAACCCGAAAATAAGGGTGGTGAAAATACCGAAATACATGCCGATGCTTTCTTCTATGTGTATTTACTGCTCCTACCTTTAAACAAATCCTACACTGTAATCAAATGTAATTTAATTAGAGGTATGAATAAATTTTAATTGATAAATGTCAAATTAAGTAAATTAAAGAGTATCCAAACGCAAACTTTGTTCATAGGGAAAGAAAATAAAAACAGAGTTGTTCAATTGTCCTAAAATGTACGGCCCGTGTCTTTGGATCCTTCTATGTTAAGTATATGCTGCTCTATCCAAGACAAGATACCTTTAAAATCTGCGATATCAAAATTGCATACAAGAGCGACTCACATTGGATCAAGATGAAGACTTTAGCGGGATGGATTTACTCTCTCGACAGGGATCAGTCAGCAGAATTAATCTGCCCAATGAAACCATTAATAAAAATTTAGTTATCAAAATTGGGAAAAGTCCAACTAGCTCCAGGCTATATATTGAAAATAGTCTTTCAGTCAACCGACATTCTACAGAGTTCATTTATGAGCCCTCTCTACATTGAGACCTAACAAAAATATCACCTATCGTTGGACACAATAACAAGAATATTAACATCACGGAATTATTGCTTATAAGATCATCAAAAGAAGACGTTACCTACCGAAAAAATTACAAAAATGAAGAATCCTTATGGGAGATCGAGAAGAAATTAGAGGAATTCAGTAATCGCAAGGTATTCCGCAAAAATCATTTGACCCTTAGTCATGGGTCATATATTGGATTAGACTTTCAGATCCTCTCCAAGGAAATCATCCGGCGGGCTCCTAAAAAAGCAGCTCCTAAAACATCAAAAGAGAAAGAAAATGTCCCCAAGTGTTAAAATGCAAAAAGCCCATCAAACGTGGAAGTGTAACATTAAAAAAAATTTTCACACAAATGTACAATATTCTCTATAATAAGTTCAACCACTACACAGAAGCAGCTAGGATTAAACGTAAATTACATTACTTTTTGATATAATGACTAAGGCGCTTGTGTGAATGAAGAATTTAGCAATCACTACTAAGCACGTATATGTCTATATAAAAAAGCGTCTAAACCAACGATAGTTTAAGTCCTGACACGCCCCGAAAAGTTATCTTATAAGTTTATTACCTTCTTACATAACTCAGAAATTTTACTGTAAGAAAATAATTGATCCAACTAGCGTGGGAAAGGACTGTTCATTTTGATACAGTGATCGAGGACGATAACCAAAATTTCCAGTGTGGGGTTGTCACAAACCGTCCTGGTATGTAATTAAATTTTGTATTCAACCTATTCTAAATTAAAATCAACTCTCCAGGAGGATATACGTAACTTAAGCATTATTAAAACATAAGCCAGCATGAACATTTCTTCAACCATGTCAATAAGTTAGAATAAGATAGAAAGACGTGAGAACCAGAGAGAAGGAAAGAGAGAAGACGACAATACGAATAATTGCAAGGAGAGTACTCATGGTTACATTATTTTACTTTTAGATCATTGATCTTTAACAAGTATTAATTTTTAATTTACTGTAGTTGGTTTGATTCTAAATTCAACTGTATCGCTAAATCTCAGTTATAGAAACAAGTCTATAGCCGTTGATTTTTCGACGGATTTAATTTTCTCCGTTCACGTAATTGGTCCCGAATATATATATATCGGCACCAATTCTGAAAGAGTATTAAACCTGATATAAAAGATTGTATTAGCGACCACGATTAGGATTTCATCTCTAAGTAATTTAACGTTATAAAAAAGAATGTGGGATCACAAAAGCGAAAGGGGATTTTCGAAGATTTCTCCTTGATCTATTTTAGATTTCTATCGGCTATTCCGGATTCCAACCACTGATTATCACGAACATCACTAAATTGAATTTTCTTTTGATTTGTGATTGCCCAAGATTTTTTTTGTATTACAGTACCCTCTCACTTATCGCGAAAGGCTGGGACTGGGATTCGCGTTAAGTGAGTTCCCCCACTACATCAAAAATCGTTCTCTTCTTGCGCTTCATCCTCATATCTGATTGGTTGAGAAAATCGAATCCATTCAAAAAAGTTAATGTCAAAATTTGACAGTTAATTGAACAAGTATGAGAGAATATTCAGAGATTATTATACTAATTTTACCTATGAATTCTAAGAAACCTAGTGTTTTCTTAAAGTGTTCTTTGAAAAAAAGTTGAATGTTTAAGAACTCTGGCTAGACATTTAAGTTTTTTTTTATTCGGTCTAGAATGGCTAGCCATTTATGAATTACGTGCTTAAAATTAAAGGTAGAATTATGTATTAACCTCTTAAGTTTAATGCGTGCGCTTACATGTGTCGGCAGTGGGAGTAAAACAAGTAGGGGAAGTCGCGATATCTGGTAGTGCGATAAGTGGGAGGGTGCTGTATTTGATTTTATTTCGCGAGTTATAGAACCATTTAGATTTGTAATACCAGATAATTCAATGAATGAGTTCCCATACTTAAAACGGGTTAAAAATCCAATTGAGTTTCAATTCTTACAAATCTTAATTGCACTGAATTTATTCTTTTTAATGAGTTGGAAGCTGTAATGATTACTAGACAGCATTATTTACGAGACACATGGACAAGATTTTTGAGTTCGCATATTTAAAACGGGTCAAAGAAAAATCATGTTCTTTCAATTCTCAAAAATTATCTGGTCTTCATTTAACTAGTTTTCACTAAAGCAAAATGATAACATTAATATTATGTTGGCGTTCCAAGGAGTACTTAAAGCGGGTTAAAAAAGAATCAACTTCTTTCCGCCCTACGTAATTTATGTTATTAAATTTTTGTGATATTAAAATTTTGTATATAAATTTCTATGTATTAATTTGCTTCATATTTTTAAATACTTGGGTCCTCCTGTACATTTCGTAAAACATCAAATTAAGAATTAGCTTCGCACCTAAATCCCGACCTGTCACCGAATTGGAGCTGGTAGCAAAGTGCAAAGAGCCCGTCCTGGCAAAAGCACATGTCGTTAACGGTATCGAGCGCAGAGTGACCTTCCTCGATCCGTCCTCGTATCGAGTGGGTCTCTCCATTCATCAGACCCGTTCATCCCCTCTTTTTCATTGATGAATGCGCACGCAATTATCGATTTTGCTTCGATTGGCACTCACTTCACGTAACAGCTACATTCTTAAGATATATATGTATCACCCTTTCCTTTAGGAATTTCTGAGAGGTCATTCAGTAGCGTATTATAAATATTTTTCTCCCATTTTGAAAGAATATTATTATTTTTAAATTCTCAAATATTCTGAACTGCTTCATCATACAGATACCGTTTGACGCTTGCACCTATGCACTACTACACCTAACGATTCGCTCGCGGTGCGAGTGCATTTCCTTATCTCCCAACGTCCTTCCTATGTAAACAAACGATTTATTTTGACAGTTGATCTGACCTACAATAATTAACCCTTATTAATAATATTTAAATCAACCGTTGCCTAATTAACAATTTCTTTCTATTACGAAATATTTTCCAAATTATTAACCGAATATAATGGACAGTTAGTAACTACTGAAATAAATAAACTAAATTAGAAACAATTAAATTATAATTTAAAAATATTTATTTATAGGAATGTACGTCTGCAGTCGACGCGTAACTGAGCTGGGCCGCAAAGTCATTAATAATTAAAGTTAGACATTGACTAGGAACGACGTTTTCAAACGATACCACCGACATGACCCCTTATTTTTGATTAGATATTAACGGACGTCGCCCTTCAAACGACACCAACGGACACACGTTTCTATCAAATTCGGTCGAATCGGGACGGCATCATCAAATTGTCGCTCTTTTTTTTAAGGAAAAAGTAATAAAAATCTAGAAATGTTTTGATCCGTGGGTCCCCTTAAAGTTATGGGCCCCTAGGTCATGACCTACCATGGCCTATTGGATAATTCGTCACTGAATACCTACCATTTAGCCCAAATCCAATTTTGAACGACTGTTTTGTTCTGAATTATTTAAAATTAATTGAGTTTTTTTTTCCTTTTAGCCTTTTTCCCACAAACTTACACAATGGATACTTGTTGTGTAACTTTATATAAAAAGAAATGTTCTTAAAAGTAACTTATATAGGTCAATCTTTAAAAAGCTTCAAGTCTGAATTTAAAATTGATCGGATTTTAATTCCCCTTTCATTATTATGTAGATCTGTAGTCCCTGCACTGTCTTTCCTTTATCTTTCTTTTTCTAATGCCTCTCTTTCTCTTTCTAATTTGCCGATACTATGCGCCTACTATTTCAGGTACTACAGATACAGAGTACGTAGTGGAAAGCTGTTGTCTTCTTGCGGAAGACTGTACTGCCAGCACTTGACGCAGAAGGAACAATAGGCTCCCCAACGGCAGGGTCAATGGGATGAATGCGAAGCAGTGGTAGCTTTTATCTGAGCATTGCAATAAAAAATTGGTTATAAAAAAATTAATAAATATTAACCTTACACTAAAACGAGCTACCCCAATGGGTTCTACGTAAAACATTACTAAAGGAACTGGGTTTTAGGCCTATGCAGGACTCTGAGGCAAACATAAATACTGTGGCAAAAAACCAACCTTATTGGCCCTCACTTTAAAAAAATGAGTCAATACGAAAAACAATTATACTTCTAGTAATATATGATATTATTGTGATGTTATGTTATTTCTACATCTTTGTATATTGTTTTATGTGTATACTCTGTTCAGCTCCTAAAGGTGCTTTATAGCCCTGTGAGCTTTTTTCTCAATGAATTACAAAAAATTACAAAATTCGAAACTTCATTTTTTTGACACAACCTAATTAAGATACACATATCAAAATGAGATTTTACACCTATCAAATAAAGCCTTCCGATATTTGACATAAATCATAGTTTATTCCGTTCATTTGAAAAGAAAAAAAAACTCGTTAACTTTGTCCGTACTGCTCCGTTAACCTCTTAGCATTTTTAATTTCCTCTACACTAACAGTTGGCTCTAATCCGCAAGCTATTTCTTCTTCTCTGATGAATGCAAGTTTTTTGGCTTTTTGCTTAAAGAACTCTTTCTGTTGCGCCTTCAGTTCAGTTTTGTAAGCATCCAATTTTTCTTGCTTGACCTTGTTACAGTGCATTGCTGCTAATTTCCTCACGGAGTCTTTTCTACTCACGAAATAGAACTTCCTAAAAAGAAAACAGAAATATTATAAATTATTTCAATAATTTTTTGTTTCTTAAAGAGTGATCTCGTCACTGATCCCATTGCAAATCTGACCGGCCGCCAATCAAGCTTGTTATGTAAGCATTTATTTGACAAGCATTCAGAAAATTTGACCTGCTGTAAGATCCAATCATAGTAAGAAGATAATATAAACGAGAGAAGCTCCATATATCACGTTACCCTTAAAAATCACGGACGACAGATTCAATATATTCAATGTTTTTCAAGTTGATATTTCTGTTTTACCGGAAGCACTTATAAGCAATATAAGTATACGTTATTTTTCTGCTTATAATTTGTTGTACCTATTTACAAACTTTGTACAAATAATTTAAAAATAAATTAATTCGTGGACTGAGAATGAGAGATAGAACTTGAAGCAATTTTGGTTATAAACAATGTAATGAAAGTTTATATAAGTATGAGGTTGGTCCGAAAACACTTTTTTTGGTAGAGGACAAGTACCCCATCCCCCTCCCAATTTGTGACGTTCCCGGAGAAAGAGATTTCATTTTTTTCTTTCAAATCGGTCAGTATTCACAAGTGTTCCCCAATCTTCCAAATTAAAATGGTATTGTAAATGGGAAAAGCTGAGTTTTCCGAAAAATGTGCAAAACAACTAGTTGTTATTACATTTTTACATTCTCATCATAATGAGAAAGTATTGGTTTTATGTGAAAAATGACTTTCGCGGATTCCATCAAATGTCGACGTTTTGAGGCCCCCTGAGTCAGAAAAAATAGTTTTTACGTCGGTGTCTGTCTGTCTGTCGTTTTCGTTGTCGTCGTCGTCGTCTGTATATCGGATAACTTTTGAAAGACTATTCGGATTGGATTGTGCTTTGGCACACAGTTTCAGGGGGCAAAAAAAAAGATCGATTTCGTTAACCAGCCATTTTGGATGAAAATTCAAAAAGTTAGAGCATTTTCAAAATTTTTTAGACCATTTTTTTCTAAATTTTAAAATTATATGTGAGGCTGCTTATAGTACTTGAAAATTCAAACAATTTATCCTCACGACTTTTTTTGATAAAAAGAAAATTGTCCGAGTTACAGCATTTTCAAAATCCCCCCC